>PVKS010019170.1:0-38820 GCA_004027875.1 Aplodontia rufa
GGCAAAAATGAAGAAAATAAAGAATAATAGATGCTGGAGGGGTTGTGGAGAGATAGGTATACTAGTACACTGTTGGTGGAACTGCAGACTGGTACAGCCCCTCTGGAAAGCAGTGTGAAGAATCCTCAAAAAACTAGGGATGAACCCACCATATGATCCTGCTATTCCTCTCCTGGGTATTTTTCCAGGGGATTTAGAATCAGCACACTACAGTGACAGAGCAAAATCAATGTTCATAGCAGCTCAATTTAAAATAGCTAAATCATGGAAACAACCCAGATGCCCCTCACTGGATGAATGGATCCAAAAACTGTGGTACATATATACCATGAAGTTTTACTCAGCAATTAGAAATAATGAAATTGCAGCCTTTGAAAGTAAATGGATGGCTATGGAAGAAATTATGTTGAGTGAAATCAGCATAACCCAGAGAACCAAGGGTTGAGTGTCTTCACTCATCTGTGGAGGCTGGAGTTAGACCCTGGCCATTGAGAAAGGAGATCAATTCTCATGTTTTAAATCCTGAAAAGGTGTAGTGACATACAACCTAAGGCATTCGTAGAGATGTATTGGGAAGAGGTCGAGGGAGGGATAAGGGTGGGTAGTTGGGGAGGCCTCTTCAGAATCAATCTAATTTTCAGAATTTATATATATATATTATATTGTTTGTTTAGAAGCATGTTTGATTGCTCAACAAATGTATTTCTTAATAAAATAAAATTTTAAATAAAGAAATAATGTAGAGAATCCTGTATATGTATACAGAAGAATGAAATTATACCCTTATCCAATATCATACACAGACATCAACTCAAAATAGATTAAATACTTAAATTTTATGCCTGAAGCCTTAAAAAATCTTAGCAGAAAATAGTGGAAAGGTATCGTGAAATTGGTCCTGGCAATGATTTTTTATTAAGGAGTTGAGTTATTGTGCAATCATAAATACGTATAAAGTAATATTATGATGTGCATTTGTTCCTAAACCATAATTACCCCCACATTGCCCATACCCCAATCTCTTGATTCTTCTATATTTTGCCCCTGCAAGTGATATAAATGCTTACATTGTGAGTTTTCCAGAATTAAATGATTGTATAAGTATTATTTGGATTCTCAGGGAGGTGAAGAATATGGTACATCATTGATTGTCTCTCTAGATCCTTCCCTCCCTCTCCCTCCCCCCTACCTATCCCCTCCTGTTCCCTCTTCTCCCCTCACAGTTCTATGGTTGCTCTAGATTATGGGTTGCTACATCTTTGCTGGATCTAATGCATGAGTTTGAGAACCTTTCACCCAAGCCTGAGTTTAGCTCCAGCCTCCACAAATGATGGAAAACATTCGACCTTTGACTCTCTGGGTTTGATTAACTTTGCTCAGCATGGTTTCTTCCATTCTGGCAATGATTTTTGTATATAATCCAACAGGCACATGCAACAAAAGCAATTAATTGATTAATTATAGCAAACATTCACATCTCTGCATAGAAAGGGAAACAATCAGCAAAACGAAAATTCTAACTATTGAGAAAATGCAAACCATATATATCTAATAAGGAGTTAATAACCAAAATATGTAAGAAATTTATATAACCCAAACAATAAAACAAATAGCCCAACTAGAACATAGGATCTATTAGGATGATTATTATAAAAGTTCAAAAATAAGTGTTGGTGAGAATGTGGAAGAAAGGGAACCCTTGTATGCTGTTAGTGAGATGTGAACTAGAACATCATTTATAAAAAACAGTAACTCAGAAATTAAAATTGTAAACTATGTGTGATCTGGAAATCCTGCCTCTGGGTTTATATCAAAGAGAAAATATTCATTATTACTATTTTTAAGACATATCTGCACTCCCACATCCATAAGCAGCATTATTCACAGTAGCTAAGATGTGGGAACAACCTAAGTGTCCATTGATAGACTAATGGATAATGAAATTGTAAAATGGAATGTTATTCAGTCTTTAAAAAAGAGGGAAATCCTGCCACCTGCAACAATACGGATGAACCCTGGAGGATGTTTTACTAAATGAAAAAAGGCAGGAACAGAAAATAAATATTAGATAGTCTCACTTATAGGGGGAACCTAAAAAAAATCAATTCTGTATAACTTCACTTAAATGATATTTAGTTTTGATATGTCAGCCAAGCTATTTCATTAAAAGTTGTTGCAGAGAAGCAGGTTTAACCAGTCATAGAACAGTCCAGCTTTGAAGCACACACAGCTCTGAAACAACAAATCATGGCGGAGAACTAAGTAACCTCCCTCATTTCATAATATGTGAGGAGAGAGGTTTCCAGACCAAATGTTAAAACCGGCCACATAGAAAACCCCACACTGGTTCCACTCTAGGGGAAGCCCTGCTTCACCCTCCTCAAAGCATATTTCATTTCACTTTTTAAAAAGTTGTTTCAGTAATGATTATAATAATCACCTTCTTTAAAATAAACACTAAAACTGAGCAAATTAACCTAAATGCATGTAGAATAATGTCAACTTCTCGAATTCTAGAATACTTGTTTGTAAAACAATAGATGTATTTTGTGTTTTGATTGGGGCTCTGATAGAAGTGAATCAGATTTTTTTAGTGCATGAATTACTCACAGGAAGTTAACAGTGGTATTTCTGTAGCTGCCATAATTTACTCAGGCTGCTATAGAACTATTTAATTCACTGCAGATAAAACTAAATGGCAACTCCAGAACCAGAGAGATATATGGGTCTGTGTGAAGTTTTAGCACCAACCTGGGTCTGAACAGAGGTGATACAATGTCCTGGGACTGCGTCCACGTTAGGATAACGATGGAGTTGCAATTGTCCATCTACACTACAGCCTCCAAGCATCCTGCAAATGCTCTTTCCTGCTCTAAAGTCCAAGATCTGCCACCTTGTCTTCTATTGGCTCTCAATTACCCTTCTTAGCTTCTTTGCTTAATGTAGTGCTAGGCAGGCATCCCTCTTTGACACATTCAGAGAGGACCAAAAAGTATATTTAAATTCCATCAACGAAAACGATGAGGAAATGAGTAGAGATGCAAATTATTTATAGGATACCGAACACTTTTTCATCTAAATTCCCACTACAGTAAATGCCATGTTCATCCTCTACTTGAGGTTTTAAGATGAAAATGTGGTGCAGTTCTTATTCTTAGATTGTCCACAGATAAAATAGATGGTAGTAGATGCTACACCCTTCCAGGTCCCCCTTCAGTACTGGAGATAGTATTGTCCCAGCTGCTGAGCATGTGACCGCTGACAGCCATCTGTTCTCAGTTCTGTCTTGGAATTGCCCATTGATGAAGAGAGCTACCTCTGTTGATGTGCAAACCACCTCCAAAGACTGGTTGATGAAGCTTGGCCTCTTCACTCATTCACATGTGGCATTTTAAGACAGCCATGAGGGTAAATTCCCTCAATGGGCAGACTTCAGCCAGTTTGGTCATCTGGTTTATGTAGGAAAAGATCCGGCCTCAGTTTGCAATGTACACAGACAACTGAGTGTAATGAATGGCCCAGACAGCTAGAGGAAAATGTTGGAAGAACACAGACAAGGATATCTGGAGTGATAGCATAAATGGAACTATGGAAGTAGACACAATGTGTGAAGATCTTTGAATTGCATTTTCAGATCCATCAGAGAACAACCACTCTGAAAGAGGCACAAGATAATAGAATGATTCAGTCAGTTGGATTCTGCCGGTTTCTGCCGTTGACTATTGAAGTGCTAGTGTAATGACAACATGAGGGGGAACCTTGTTGTTAGGGACCTTCCTCGAGAAGACTATCGAGCGACTTGGCAAGTTGACAACACACTTGTTGCATCTTGGAAGGCTCAGATTCCTTTTGATGGTAACAGTCATTTATTCTGAACATAGATTTGCTTTTCCTACACACATGGTCTCAGCCAACTCCAATTTCTGAGAGCTTCAGAGTGCAAGATCCAATTACAGTCATTTTATTTTTCATTCTATCAAACCAAGGGATCTAGTTAAAACTAAGTTAATACATGGTGATGGGACCCACTGATCTTATCACATGTCACACTGCTCTGATCACTTTAACCTAGTAGAGTGATGAAAGAGCGAGCTTGTGAAAGACAGTGGAGGTGTAAGTTCAGATATGCTTTCCTGGGGGAAAGGGATAACATCCGGAATGTAGAACTAACCCTAAATCAGTGGACACATAACAAGAGAGGAATCAAGGAGTAGCCACAAGAGTGACCTTTCCCATCAACCTTCCCAAAGTGGGTATTTGTGTTTCTTCTTCCTGCAACTGTTAAATCTGTGAATTTAAAGATCCTCATTCCCAAAGGAAGAATATTTCTTCTGTGGATACATCAACAGTCCCATTGATTTTTTTTTTTAAGCTAGAGGTACTGTGAGAGAGAATCAGTTTTATCTAGACTTTCACGTGGCTTCCGCTGCTCCAACAATTCACTGTGTACATGGTGCTGGGGTTCGTACTGGCATCCCTGCGCATGCCAAGCACCCTGGACATTTTGAATTTCTTATGACAAGGAACCAACAGTCCACTATTTTGACAGCTCAAAAAGAAAGCCTGAGTATCGCATATGGCCTTGAGACAAGCTAAGTGCTGAGGTCTGTCATCCCCGCACCCTATTGTTGGAGGTGCTGCCCTGGAACTTAAAGAAGCAAAACAATCATTGCAAGTAGTGAGCTGTAATAGACCCTGCGGTGCTGCTGAGATTCTCCTTCAGGACGCAGAATCTATTCCACTCTGCACCCCTTCACACTGATGTTCAGGACACGTCAAGATTCTGTTTTAGGGCTTGACCTGCAGTACTGTGCAGATTAATACACTGGAGGAGAGGGTGAAAGATCTGATGACTGAGTGGTGACTTTTTTAATCATAGTATAGCCAGATGTTGACTCTTCTTGGTTTTTGGATGATGAACTTACTAGAATCATGAAGTTACCTGTACTTGCCGTCACTATTAGGCAAGATAATTAATTGGCTTAAATATTGCATTAATTGTGTTATACGACCATGGGAATAGTAGTCTGATGGAAAGCAAATGTATGACATTTCATTAAGTCATCAACCATGACTGCAAACGCCCATGGAAAAAAGCTATTTTTAAAAATTCTATTTTTTTATATTTCCATATTTTATTGGTGCATTATAGTTGTACATAATGATGGGATTTGTTGCTACATATGTGTACATGCACATAATATAGCAATATGATTTGGGCAATATCATTTTCCAGCATAAATTCTTATTTCTAAGATTTATTACTATACACAAACTAATTTTCAAGAAAGTAATTATTTTTGATATAAAAGTATACCATAAAATATATTAAATTTTGTGTGATGACTTGAAATTATATTAATGTGAACACATGTGTGATGGTACTATCATGCTTAATAGTGCCTGCGTTCACAACCGAGACTCACTGCTCCATAGCTTTGTGACCTGAGATATGTTATTCATGTTTATATACTTCAGTTTCTGTGTCTCAGTCATAAAAAGGCAATATTTATTATACCTTCCTTTTATGGTCTTCATATATTTGAAGACTACATGAATCAATAGGTGTTATGGCATTTTAAAAGACATCAATTTATTTTTATTGTTATTGTCATTATTAAATAATCATTATAACCAAGAGATAATAAGAAATATTGTTGCCCTTGAATAATGTCTTATATTCTCATTAGAATAACCCTAGGTTATAGCTGGTTGCATCTCATTTATGGGGAAAGTCAGGACCAGAGAAACGAAGCAATTTGCTCGAGATCACACAGCAAGCAGCAGCCATACTAACATAGTAAAGACCAAGTTAGTGAAACCAATCCTGTGGGTATCTTAGTAGTACTTCATAGTTTTTCTTTTCCTCTGAATCATTGTGAATCTTTCAGTCTGGCCATGTAATCTGTTTCAATTCTCTGAAAGTCAAGAAATTAAATCTCAATCCCAGCTAGTCTTGTTCTTTGGTCTTAATGCAACAGAGAACTGAAATCCTCTCTTAGAAATCCATCTTAGAATGTGTATCAATATAAATCTCTATTCTTCCAGAAACCCTGTGAGCCTTCTCTAAGTTCACTGATATAATACCTGTTCTGACCAGTTTCTCCTCAAATACTGTGCTTTGGAGAATATGTATATTCAAATATATATATTCAAATAAGTTTGCACACTTACATCTATTAAGAACAGGATTTTCTGCAAATCCATCTGAGATTATATATATATATATATGTATGTATATATATACATATATATATTTCATATTAAAAAAAGCAAATTTACCATTCTGTCCTTCAGTCTTTCCTCAAAGTCTAAAGTGCATTGAACATTTTTACTTCAGGGATGGAATGCCATTTTTATGTACGAAGTAAAGCTATACATTTATTCACATAGAGTTTTCAAATTAGCAACACAAAATTATTTTCTCTGCATCAAGCTTTAACTTTCAGCGTTCAGTTACACGGTTTGCCACAGTGTATTTATTTATTTAACATTATATTACCATTGATTCATATTGGATGTCTCCTTTGAGCTAAGTCAAATATTAACAGTAAATTTTCATCTTTTTAATAAACATTTTAAAATACAAAATCAGAAATTTATAGTGAATCTATTTTAGAGCTGTTTGAATATGTTTTTGAAAGGTATGTTTCATCAGTTCTTATATTAAAATCATACTATTATCAATCAAGGAATATCTAGTGCCTCTTCCTTAGTGGACAGTGACCAAAGTTTAATCGTGATTCTTGATAAAATTATGCATGATAAATTTGTGGAAACCAATTCAGATAATAATATTTACATTTATAGGAAAGCAAAAGTATTTACTTATATCATCATTCATTAGAAACATATGATAGTTTTGTTATAACTTCAACACTATAGGTCCATAGACTGAGTTGAATTATTTTATTTAAATTTTTAAATTTATTTTTAATGAATACATAAAAACCTTAAAATGAACATATTACTGAGGGCACCATGTGAGATTCCTATACATGTATACATTATATAATGTTAAAAATCAGGCTAACTATATCTATATCCTCAAGCATCAATCATTTCTTTAAGGTGAAATCCTTCTAGTTTTTTAAAATATATAGCACATAATTTTAAAAGAAAATTAAATTATCAACATAATAAAACATTGTGATGTGGAGTTAATATTTTACTTGTTATATTTCAGGCTAATATTTCAGAGAAAGAGAGAGAATGAGAACAAGATAAAAAAATTAGCTATCAGGGAACTACAAATATAAAATAGAATGAGATGGCCCTTTACACTAGCTAGGTGACTGCAATAAAACAGGATGGATGATTACAGGTATTGATGAGGACACAGAGAAACATACCCTCCTCTGTTGCTGGTGAGTATCTAAAATTCTATGACTTCTTTGGAGAACAATCTGGCACTTCCTTACACAGTTAAATAGAGAGTTATATGTTCAGGCAATTTCACTCCTAGATACATACCCAAGAAGACCAAAAATATATATCCACATAAAAATTTTCAGACAAAAGTCCATGGTAGTATTATTAGTCATGCAAGTCAAAAAGCAGAGACAACATAGATGTCCATACAATGAATGGATAAAAGAATGAGGTAAATGTAGATAATGGAATATTTAATTCATTTAACTAATAGAAAGAAATAAAAGACAAGTAAATGTTGCAACATGAGTGTACCTTGAAATCACAGTCAGAAGACAGTCACAAAGGACCACATATTATGTGATTTCATTGATATCAAATGTCTAGAATAGACAAATTTATGTAAAGAGAAGCCAGATAAATGTCTGCCTGGGAGTGGGGAAGGAGGAGAGATTAAAGAGTGGTAGCTTCAGGTTTTCTTTTGAGGTAAGAAAAATGTTCTAAAATCCATTGTGGTGACAGTTGCACTATGCCATAAATATACTAAAAATAAATGAATTGTGTTGTTCAAGTGGGCTAATTGTTGTGTGAATTATATTTCAATACATCTATTTAAAAAAGACACGGTAAAATGGGTCAGAATCTCATGAAATAACACTTCATTTCTCTCCAAATTTGTTTTGAAGATGTTGGTGAAGTGTATTGTATGTGATGCACTGAACTGATTAATACAAGGAATTTGACTAATACTAGATTTTGATCACATTTTACCTGTTCTTAATCAAAATATGTGCTAGGTAAGTACTGTCCAATATATGATTACTCTCTACATGGGTAACCAGATTTTTAAATAGTCTTCTGCTGGGAGCCAGCCCCAGCAGAACTCTTGGGTCCCCAAAGGATGAGTGGAGTCAGCGCGGAAGAATGACTTGAACTTCCGGGACAAGTTGCAAGCAGAAACAATACCCTGCTTGAGCAAAATGCCATCTGTTCTTTATTGTGATGTATTTTTATACAGGGGCAGGATAGCTTGGTCATGTGGTGGTTCCATTCTTAGTCTTTTGAGGAATTTCCATACTGCTTTCTAACCTGGTTGTCCCAATTTGCAATCCCATCAACAATGTGTAAGTATTATCTTTCCCCCCTCATCCTCACCAGCAATTAGTATTTGTATTCTTGATGACTGCCACTCTAAATGGGGTAAGATGAAATTTCAGAGTAGTTTTAATTTGCATTTCCCTGATTGCTAAGGATGTTAAACATCTTTCATTCATTTGATGGCCATTGGTGTTTCTTTTGATGCATATCTGTATAGATCTTTTTCCTGTTTCTTTATTGGGTTATTTTTTGGGGGGATATTAAATTTTAAGTTTTTTAAAAATTATTTATAAATTCTGGATATTAATCCTCTATCAGAAGAGTAGCTTAGAAAGGTTTTCTCCTGTCCTCTGGGCTGTCTTTTCATGCTATTTCTTTTGGTTTGCAAAAGCTTTTTAATTTAATGTCTTTTCACTGATTCTTGGTTTCATTTCTTGCATTTTAGAAGTCTTATTAAGGAAGTCAGTGCCTGTGCCAATATGTTGGAACACTAACACTGTTTTCTTCTAACATTTGTAATATTTATGGTCTTATTTCTAGGTCTTTGATCCACTTTGAATTAATTTTTTATGCAGTGTGAAAGGAATATAGTTTCATTCTTCTATGTATGAATATCTAGTTTTCCCAGAGCTTTTTGTTAAAAGGGCTATCTTTTCTCCCATATGTATTTTTGGCACCTTTGTCAAGGATCATATGACTGCATCTGTGTGGGTTTGTCTCTGTGTCTTCTATTCTGCTTCATTCATCTTCAGGTCTTTTTTTTTTAATGCTCATACCATATTGCTTTTGTTACTACAGCTCTGTAGTATAATTTGATCTCAGGTATCATGATGTCTCTAGAGTCACTTTCATTGCTCAGAATTGCTTTAGCTCTTCTGGGTCTGAGAATTTTACGACTGTTTTTCTAGTTCAGTGAAGAATGTCATTAGTATTTTGATAAGGATTGAATTAAATCTGTAGATCGCTTTTGATGGTATGATTATCTTGACACAAATAATATTGCCTGTCCAAGAATATGGGAGTTCTTCTTCAGTTTTTTTAATTCTTTACAGTTTTCATTGTAGAGGCTTTCACATCCTTGGTTACCTTTATTCCCAAGTGTTTTGTTTTGGGTGATGTGTATATATGAATTGTTTTCCTGATGTTTTTCTCAACAGATTCATTATTTGAGTACAGGAAAACTATTGATTTTTGTGCTACTTTGTTTAATTTGTTTATTAGCTCTAGAATTCATCTGGGGGATTTTTGGATCTTCTAAGTACAGTATAGTGTTATCTGTAAAGAGACAATTTGACTTCTTATTTTCCTATTTGTAGCCCTTTAATTCCCTTCTCTTACCTAATTGTTCTAGCTATAGTTTTAAGAATTATATTGAATAGTAGCAATGTAGAAATACCTTTTGGAATGAAAATGCTTCAAATACAGAGCTTAATAAGAAAAACAGGCATTAAATTAGCATGCACAATATTATTCATTTTTCCTCATTTCTATTTATTTATTTATTTATTTTTGGTAGTGTTAGGGATTAAATCCAGGTCCTCTCACTTGCTAGGCTCTACCACTGAACTGCAGCTCTTACCCTGATCTTTATATTTCTTTTCCTTAAAGATATTCACAAATTATCTGTTCCTAATAGTAGTTATCTCTTTTATTAATCTAATTTTTAAAAAAATCTTTCCTATAATGACTACCTATTGATTTAGCAATTTGTGTTATTTTTAATTTTTAAAATAATCATCAAGTAGCATTTTAATTTTAGCAACCAGCATGAGGTACTCTGTCACTCTCTCGGTATTTAATCAGTAGAGTTAACTCAGAAGTCACTCTGAAAGAAAGACAGTAAGAAATGGTGGGCCTCATGGAATCTTTCGAAGGCAGAACAGTGCTGCCTTCCTGCTTTTGTACTGTGGTAATGGAATGTTCTTCTTGCACTAATAATACCTACTGTTGCTCACACACTCACTGCTTGTCTTCATCTGCACCTACCCAGTCACTATCAAACCGCCACCACCCTCACCCTGGGCAGAATAACAGACTGTGCACCTTAAACAAAGTTCCTGGCTGTAAGCAATGAAACATGAGATTGGATGTTTTAAGCCAAAATAATCAACTGGAAGTACATAGAGGGTTCAGAGAAAAATATAAGGTGGGAGAATCTTTTTTTAAAAAATAAGAAGAATGGAAGAGTTCTAGAAGTCTAGTTGCAAAATATTCCTGGATAGGATGCCATCACCCACTACCACACTTAGAACCAGACACCAGGGCCCATTGTCCTATGTGCTGGATTTTAAAGGGTTCACCCTGGTCTGAATTGCTTTCTCTGTGAGGTAAGAGTCTATGAAGTTAGGGAACATGTTTACACCCTGCCTTCTAAGCCTTGTTTTGGATCATAAGACCTGAGAATTTCTGCACAAAAAATAGTCCTGAGACATCTGTAAAAGTTTTGCAGGCCTCTTCAGAGGCCCCACCCACTCTCAAGAAGGGACCATTGCTGGTAGGTCTGGTGGGTGGCCAAGATGAAGACTTTCATTGGGGCAAATGGATGGAGCCACCAGAAACCTGTACCCCAAGTTTCCAAAATCTCGTATGCAATGTCAAAGGCAATTCAAAACTGGCATCCAGGTTTTTATGAAAGTACATTTTCAAGATAAAAGAATAGTAATATAATTGTTTCTATTATTAAGCAGTTTATTAGATTGATATAACTTTTAAGTATTTATTTTTATGGTATGTGTGAGTCCATGTATAGGGTAGTTTTTTTTTTTTTTTTTTTTTTTTTTAGACAGAGGGACAGTGAGAGAGAGAGAGAAAGAGAGAATCAATTTTATTTAGTTTTTCATGTGGCCTTTGTTATTCCGACACTTCGTTGTGTACATGGTGCTGGGGTTTGAAGTCACGTACTTGCACATGCCAGGCAAGCTCTATAACCGCTAAGCCACCGCTCCAGCCCTATATTGTAGTGTTTTGCAAATGCCTCATGGTGAGCACACCTAACAAATTCTAAGTATATTCTCATCATTCTTTTACCTTTGAATTTTTTGTCCTGTGTGATTCAAAGTCCTGGGCAACAAAGTGATTGATCCTGAGTCAAGGGTCATACTCCACTTCCAGACATTGAGAAGAGGAGAATCTGGCTCTTTACAGTGTCTGTAATTGGAGGCAGGGCCCTATTGACCTTCAAGACCACACGCAGTGGTGCTAACCTGCTTTTTCCACCAATAATTAGCAAAGAGAAATGCATCCTGGGCAACTAAACATAGCAAAACAAATACGTGTTTTACTGGGAGGAAAAAGACCATTCTTCTTCAATCAGCTCTTTGGGGCCAATTTAATCAGGTCCCTTTCCCTCATACATGAAATAACTATAATAATGCTAACTTCATTGGATTGTTGAGAAAATTAAAGAGATGATATATGTGAGGAATTCTCTGCAAACTGCAGAGTGCTTGTGGAGATCTTATTAGTATTATCATACTCTAAGGAGTACCCTTGCAGATAGTAATCAAGAATTAAAGAAATATACTAAGAGGGGAGATGTTTGACAATGATGAAGTGTGATAAGAGGTCTGACTGTGCTTGTTTAAATGCTGTTCTATTCAAATTCTTACATTTTGTGTGCTGCTTGGCCCTAAATTAGAATGAATCTCTCCCATATAATTTGCACAATTTCCTTACAATAAATTTCCAGGCTTCATTTGGTCATCCTCATAAACTCAATATACTCCAAACAGGTTGTTAAGTACATTCAAGGATTTCACAATGAGCAGCAGAGATCCAGTTGTCATTGAAATGAAATGCTGACATTGGAATAAGGCCACAAGGAAGTGTTTACTGCTTCTGCTCTGGAATTATAATCATTTCCTTGCTTGGCCTTTGGAGAACTGAATCATCTGATATATATGTTGTTTACTAATATCAGAAATAAAAATGTTGAATTGCCCATGTATATATGTCTATCAGAACTAGAAACTATGTTACTATTGCGTTCACAAAAGGATGGCTTCTTTAAGTAATTGCCTACATTTATTATCTATGCTGAATGCATAAAATTTATGAGATGATAGCCATTTTCCAATTTAGCAAAGTATATGGTAAAAAGTATTGAAGAAATTGGAAAGAAACTGACAGTCAGTGGGAGGTAAAAGAGAAAAATTGGTTTTGTTTTTAGAGATGATGGATGTCCAAAGAGACTTCTGTAGTAGGGGACAGGGGAACAGTGCTGAGAACTTCAAGCTAGATGTGAAAGAAATTAAAGACAAAATTTTCAGGGAGTATGAGAGTAAGTGTTAGAAAGATAACTTTTCAGGATGAATTTAAGACTTTTAAAAGAAGCAAGAACAATGAATGTTACACCAGCAAAACCTGAATTGAGTGTTGAGAAAATTTGCCCAAGCCTTATCTCTTCTTCATGAGAACAGAAGACAAATAGTTTAAAATGCAGGACCCACAGAAGCTTCTATAGAATAAACACTTTTGTTGTTGAGTTATATTTTTCCTCAGGACACCAGTTGCAACTGATAAAAATTTCTTCACACAAACTTTCATTTTATGAAAATGGTTTTTGTCAATCAAGGATAGAGAAATTTTGGGAAGAACCCTCATGATTCCTGCCCCAAGAGCTCTAAATTTGTTTAATTTTCTATTTTTTTACTGCTGGCATCCAGAAAAGCTAGGTTTATAAAATATTGCTCGACGGGTGAATTTCCATGCTACCGACCGTCTTGGAAGCTAATGTACTGCCACTCTGTTCCACATCAAGAAAGCCCAATGTTTAAGGTAAAAATGCTGTCAGAAATGTGTATCCAAGACAATTTAATTATTATCTTACTGGGCATTTTATTTATAAAATTTCTCCAGTTGCTAGTCTATGTCTTTAAAAAACCTCTCAATAGCACAGTGTCACATTCAAGTTGCAGTAAAATCAGCCCCCAGAACTCTGCTCCCTCTGACCCATGAAAGTTGCTGTCTTCACTCAGGTCCCTATCAATTATCACTTTATCATCAGTGAGGTATTCCCTGAAAGCCCTATATAAAGTGACAACTCCTTTCCCCTCCTATGTACGTCTGTTTCTTATCCCATTCCCTTTTTTCCATTCCTCTAAGACTATCCAGCAAAGTACGTGCGCATATCCTTCCACATTTGCCAACTCCCTCTCCTTATACCTTTGCATATCCAACATCCCTGTTCCCCACAATAGTCTGACCAGCACTTTCACAGTCCTCAGTGACAACTCTCAGATCAAAGTGAGTGACACCTGATAAGCAAGATAAATTGGAGGGTCCAACATCTCCTGGGATGGGCATCATGTTTGCCCAGGAAAATGAAATTTTAGAGTAGCTGGGCTTCACATGTGGCAGGTCAAAACAAGCAGGGAATCACAACATTTAATCATAAGCCTTCCTTTATTTTTTCTTTAAATTTTCAGTAAGAATTTTGTGGAAATAGAATACAGCAACAAAAGCAGACAACTCTTGACAATATCTTATAAAGCAAACTTTAAAATAAGAGCAAGTAAAGGTATGCGAACTTATTATTATAGTCTTGCTTGTCTTTTCACATCCACAGTTCAGAGAACTAACTTCATGGATTGTTACAAACGATAATTAATGTCTGTTATCATGTTCTCAGCACCAGTTTTAATTATTTACCTTGTAAAGAACAAAAACAGTTTTCTGCTGATAATTCTTGCAAGAGTGAGTTCCTAAGGAAAACAGAATGTTATAATTGCCCAATTGACCAAAACACCAATGAAGCTTCTGAAATAATCCATGCATTTTACTTACTGTGGAGCGTTTTGTGGTTTTGACCAAACTACTTAAACCCCTTTTCCCCCCCTGTGTTTTAGATATATTCATTTGTTTTTCTAGGCAGCTCAAACTCATATATCCGCCGTAGATCTCATAGCTTTCTCCCAGGTTCTCCATCTCCAACAGCATTCTCTTTGATGAATGGTAAATGGTACTTGGAGTTATTCTTACCAGTCCTCTTGGCAGCATTCCTGACACAGTCTGAAGGCAGGCACACTTGGATCTCCATTCTGCTTTACCAACAATTGTGCAATTGCAGTCAAGACATCTGAATTCTCTCAATCTTCAGTCCCTCTGTCATAGCACCTATTCCACACATTTGTAGTGAAGATTAAATGAAATAATTATTATAAGATAATTAGCATTCTATTGGCTTCCTGCTCTGTTCTTGTTCCCCCCACATGCACCTTTCCACAGTGCTGCTGGGACTCTCTTTAAAAGCACATATCTGATGGTGTCAATCTTCTGCTGCAAGTCCCTCAGTGACCCCTGGAGGCTGCCTCTATAAAGTGCTAAGTCCTTTGATTAGCACACAAGTCTCTTCACTGATTGGGTGCCCTCTGTTCATCTAACCTCATCTGTGATGCTCTCAGGATTCACTATTCCTGCTATAGACAGACCCACGTTTTTGAACCCCTCTAATGAGTCACACAGATCACATCCCCCTAACATCTCAGCGGGATATAGGAGGCATGATCTGTTGCTCTGATTTATCAAGGTAATACCTACTCAAATTTCAGGAACACTTTTTGGATGAATTAGACTCTCCTATATCTGTATCTATTCTTCCCTAGCTCTGTGCATAGACATTTGTGGTAGGGCTTATTGCATTTTGATGTGAATGTAAGCTGCTTATTTATTTCTCCAAAATGATTAAACCATATCCAATTCACCTTTTGGTCCTACAACTTGAGGCACAGGGCTCAACACATAGTAAGTGCACAAAGGATATTTGTTAAGGAGGTAGACCAATAAAATCCGTCTTAGAATGCTAAGGCTGGATGGTGAATTGGTAGTAAAGCAGTCCATCTCTCACCAACTTAAGAATCCCCACTTATACCTGGTTCCAACTCACCTGGTTTTAGAAAAAAAAAGTGCGAAAAAAATCTCAGGAAAGGTTACATGGGTTCCTGTTTCTTTATCAATAAGATAAAATCCACTGCACTCCATTTAGCTCCATGTGACAGGCGTGTTTCCAGGTGAAGGATTTAGCTGACAGTTTTTACATGAAGCACTGATAAAGTACAAAAGCGGTCACAGGGCAGATTATCATGACAATGACATCAGATTTGAGGGGCTCAAGTACTTCTCTCCTTGCAGGACTGTTTATTATAGACTTAGCTGCAGCGTGTTCAGCTTTTTCCCTGTCTTTCATCAGTGTGGGTCAGAGGGACTTTTGAGGTGGATCAGTAGATTGTTCCCCTTCTCTTCCTACACCTTCCAAGGGAAAATAGACAATTTAGTTAATCCCTCCATTTCCTGAACTTCTTTTAGATCAATAGTTCATTATCTGCTATATTTGCCAATATGTAAAGTCTTTGGGATATTTTAAGACTGTTATATGATTTAAAATTCAAAAGGATTTCTTCCTCTTTTATTTTGTAGTGTTAGTTTTGGCCGTTATTCTACTCGTCAGTTTTTCTTTAAAGAACATGCAGTTCTAAAGACTCGTCTAGGCAGTACCTTTGAAATATAATGCAAGTGGACTGCTCACCTTTTACAAAACAGTTAAGCTACTTATCAAATATCCTGGCTGCTCCAACCACTGTTTTCTGTCATGTGGGAAGGGCTATCCTCTTTGGAAATCAAGGGCCATTAGATATAATTAAATTTCCCCATTCCTTTCCTCTTAGGAGATGGATTTTAAACTACTGCACATCCCTCCATGGTTTGTGATTACATTCTATTAAACATGATGAAGCATCTTCAGAGAAGAGAGCCATCATTATGAATTGAGTTTAAAAACAAATTCCCATGAGATCCGATAATTATCTCCTATAGTAGAGATTACCTGCCCACAGTAAGAGGATTTATTTTGTTCATTACTGTACTTATAATAATAGCTTGCAGTGTGAAGTAAAAACAAGAAAGTGAAACATCCAATGTCCAGAGAACAGAGATACCATTTTAATCCTATAAAGGAAAACATCCACAAGAAGACAAAAACAGATTATAAGTACAATCATACTTTCAAAAATAATCAGCGCTTGTTTATCTTTCATGGTTCATACTGACATCACTAAGCAAAAAAGCTCATTGTTAATTTTGTTCAGTACTTCTGATTTTAAATCCCGTATGTAGTCTGAAAATCAGCAGGAGATATTTAAACCAAAGTTCTTCATTACTTTCCCCAAATGAGGACAGTAGTGATCAGAAAAAGCATTTAGGAAGGGAGAGCAAGAGAACAAAAGAGACAAAGAGTAGAAAAGAAAAAGCTGGTTTAATCTGGTATTTGTCAAGATAAGTTATTTAGCCATTGAACGTGGAGAAGAAAGTCAGGGACAGCTTTGAGCAGAAAGCAGAGGAACAGTGTGCTAGTCAGTTTTCTGTCACTATGGTAAAGCACCTTAGATAATCAACTTAAAGAGAAGAAAGGTTTATTTTGCCTCACAGTTTGAGGTGTTATAGTCCACTGTCACTCCGCTTACTTGTTTTTGAGTCTATAACAATGCATAACATCATAGAAGGAGCACATTTTGAAAGAATCTACTGACCTCATGGCAGCTAGGAAATGAAAGAGACAGAAGAAGATGTTTGGGTCCCTATCCTTCAAGAGCATATCCCAGTGAATAACTTCCTTCTACTAAGCCCCACCTCTTAAAGATTCCACCACTCCCGATAGTGCGACAGGCCAGCCACCAAGCCTTTAACATGAGCTTTTGGGAGACACATGCGAACCACAGCAGAGGGGCTGGGGTAAGCAATTCATTAGTTGGCTTAAAGTAAATCCTAAAATCTCATTTTTGTACATGTGTTACAGTATAAAAATCACATTTCCAAGTCAAACACAAATGTTGATTGTACTGTGTACCACTTAAAAACAAGTAAATGGGGAGAATGCATAATGGAAAACTGTGAGAAATACATGAGTATTCCCATAATGGCATCTAAAATCACAGTACTGTACACTGGACATGGCCCTGAAAGAGCATTTGGTGCCATCCTCTCTCTGTCTCTAGGCAATCCAGAGAGGTGAATCATAACATTTTTAAACTCAGACTGGGTGTTCTTTCCCCAATAAGTTAGGCCAAGATTATGCTCACACCTCATACATATAAACAGTTTATGTATGTGTGTGCTTCTTTTCTTGAACTTTTAAAAGAAACAGTATTTCTGTAAACCTGTTTTAAGTATCATATGTCTTAAAACATGAAAGGACTTTAGAATCGGAATGCATAGAAATAATGTGATTTATTGCAACCCAGCTAAGTGTCTAACTGTGAATGTTATCTGTTATCACATTTAAGCCTCGAATGACTCTGTAGAAAAATCCCATTTTCCAAGTGAGGGTCTGCACAAGCAGTTAGGTGTCTCTTGCCATATTGATGAGGGAATGGAGAATGAATTTGAACCCAGGTCACTGGGATCTGACAGCCTATGGACTGTCAACCTCATTACGCTGCCTTCAGAACAACTACTAGTTTGGCTTGGGGAAGTTTTGTTTGTGAACCTTCTGTGTGTGTTTTAGCAAGTGAAGAAGTAGTTGGCAATAAATAACAGCACTGAGACTCCCACTCATGAATTTTTGCAATGATCTTCTGGCAGCATTAAACAAGATGGGCTGTGGGCTGTCTGAAGAATGGAGAACAATCTCAGATGTAACTTCAAACATCAGTCTTCTTTAGTGTCTCTTCTGTACGTCATTCACACTTAGAGTGTGACCTAAATTCTCTCCAGAACAGCCATCATGTCCCTTGGGGCTTTCTAGGCTGCAGTCCTGAAAGGACAATAAAATTGAAAGCTGCCATGGAAATTTGCTCACATTGCCTGATGCTGGGTTTATGCAGAGCGAGTTAGGTCTCTCAGTGTAAGGGTCTGATAACCTAGATGATGAGGTTTTGCTTGTGAATAATGAAATAAATAACTTGGTCTTTCTTGTTTTTCTGTGGGAGAAAAATAGATTGGTTGGCCTGCCAGTCAGATGCTGCAAAGAGTAATTTATCAGATGATCTCATGTTTGGAACACAAAGATAAGAGTTAAGAACTTTGAAACTTGGTCAACACTAACTTTCTCCTACAAATAATTGTTTTGTTATTATTAATGCCAGCTAAGACATTTAATAGGATTTCACCATGGAAAACAGGGACCAGACATGAGCTCATTCACTGTCTCTGTCCCCTACCTGTGGATACTGGAAAAGAAATCTTTCAAAATCAGTTATATTAGTCTTGCAATATTCAACATTAAAAGAATTATCCAATCTAAAAATCACCTACTTTGTCTAGGACAAAAAGAGGTTCACAAGCATTTTCTATAAATATCCAAAAAAATATTTTAGGCCAAAATGATATACCCATGTCCATTTTTGGAATGGACAGTGAAATCTTTAACATGAAGAGGGCGGGCTTTTTGCTGTTGTTGGATTATACTGAAGGCCAAATAAGAAAAGAGTTTGAGGGCAGTTATTTGACCAGGCATGACTTTGGAAGAGGCAGAAGGTTCTTCCAGTACTGCTCTTTCCTTGCTGTGGGGAATTTATCTTTTGTGTTCTCTGCTTAGGAGAGTTATTAATGAGTCTTGGATGAGAAACACAGCGCAGATGATTTGCTAGAGAAGAGTCCTCAAGGTAGAATTGAGGAGGAGCCAGAAAGAATAAGGTCCAAAGTCATGCTTTCACAGTAATCTCTGTGTGTCCAAGACTTCACAGCCAAATTTTGGTGTGGTGCTTTGTTTAGATACCAATGCTAGTTTCATTTAATCTCATTCTTTTCTTTTTAATTATTATAGGACATGACAACGTTCTGTTCAATTGGCTTGCTTTGCTTCACATACTGCCACATTTTACCTTAACCTTTCATCAAATGATATCCTACAATAGACTTAGACATCCAGAAGCAGAATGGACTGTGGTTTTAAGGTTCAGATAATTCTACCTGCAATGTTGTCTGACCATAGTTTCTGAACCTCATGTGCAGAATGGATCAACAATGTCTAAATTCTAAGGTTACTGTGAGAACTGGAGATAATAGAGGTCAAAGGTGTTCTCAAGGTATCCAGGGGTATCCCAACAGAGCAAGGATTTCAGATGTTATCAGGTTTATATCTATTCCTTTGGAAATCAGTTGTATATAATAGCTACTATGTACATGGTCTTCTTTTTTCCTGAGTAATAAAGCTCTAGAAAATATGAATCTGTAAGGTGAAGTATTTCATTCTTCAGAACTCATTTCTCTTGAATCTCACATTTATCTCTTTTGATTCATTATACATAATAAACTAAGTCTCAGTAATGGTTCAGGATTCAGGCCCTTTTCATTCCTTGACAGTGGTTCTGTGCTGCAAAGGTATGAAAATGCTTAATTTTTACTTTACTTTTTCTGGATTTTGCTTGTGAAATTTGATTGGTAATAAGCTGATACGCACAAAGATTCCTATAGGCGTAGATTTAGTAATAGAGTTGTTTATGAAAGAGCTTTCATAAGCTCTCTTTTCTGCAGTCTGCATTTGTAGCTTAGTGGCAGAACATTTACCAGGCATGATGAGAACCTGGGTTAGATCTTAACTTTCCTAACAAAACAAAACAAAACAAAACAAAACAAAACAAAACAAAAAAAGAGCAAGAGACGGAGAGAGAGAGAGAGAGAGAGAGAAAATAAATTATCTAAAATACAAAGTAGGAGGTAATTCTGATTTAAAAATATATGTATATCATATTGCTACTTTATATGCATTTATGATTGTATAATAACTAAATTTCTTAATAAAAAATATAAAGTAGGGGTTCTGTCCCCTAAATTGCAGTTATCTCTCATAATTAATTAGCTGTCTTATCAGATAAAAATTTTATTTAAAATATGTTTGAGTTGTATGTCCAGTCACCTCATTGTCACTCATGAGCCCCTAGTAAATTTTATTTTGAAAAAAACGAAAAAGCTGCTTTATAAACTTCTTACATTTTTATGTATTTGTGATTGTACAATAACTCAATTACTTAATAAAGAATTTTTTTAAAAAAATGTTTCTTTGATTTTTAAATGCTAGAGTGAGTCATGCCTGGGAGGGAAGGAAACAAGTAAGGCAAGCTATGTGCCTGCCAGCCTCTTTTGGGTGTATGCCATTTGCTTCTGAAAGACACTTGATGTTTTGAAAGTGAGCATTCCTTTTCCCTTGCATTGTGATCTAGGAGCTGGAGCATCCTCAGTAGTGCAGACCCTAAGGCAAACCTGAAGGTGGGCATCCCTGCTACTCCCCGGAATGTTTTCTGCAGGCAGAAATAGGATAAATGCAGTGAGTATTAAAGACTGTCCTGAAGGAGAAAAGAAGTTACTAGAGAGTAGCTTGAGGTGCATATGAAAGCAGAATGATAGAGTCCCAGTAGCATATAGAGGAAAAAGGAGAAAGAGTTATGAGCAGCTTACATGCATGAGAGCCTCAGGCACCTTTGTGTTCTAGCAACATATGACTAAGTCGCTGCTCTCCATGTAGCTCCGTACTCCCCTAAAACAGAAGGAAACAGCCTTGTCCTAAAATGCTCTAGTAAAGAGCCCACTCATTACTAATAGCATTCATTTTTACCTAGAAAAGACTGACTTGGTGGTATTGGACACCACCCGCACACCAGCCTCCCACTGAGGAGATGGGTGAACGTGCTTCTGCATGATCCGCCATGATTGTGGGCTCAGAATTACATTCTCTCTTCATAACTGAGAGGTCTTGCTCATTCAGCTATCCAACATTTTCTTTTCAATATCTTCCTTTCTTTCTGCACAACAGGACTCCAAAACTTTTTCAGAATTTAAAAGCACTTCCCAAAGATCCTCTCTTTGTCTTCCTAGCTTTCCTTTTACTGCTAACATATTTTAAAAGTGACCTATGAGCACTAAATTTATTTTCATCTATCTATTCTCACTTCATCTTCCTAGAATCAGGATTGTTTTCTCATCCTGCTCTAAAGGGTGCTCTCCAAAATCATGAAAGTACTATCTTCTTAGCAATTCTAGAACATCTTATTAGTTATGATTTTTCTTCGTGATCTTTAATTGTACAGATTAAATCTGTTAACTCTTTGCAGCTCTTCTCTCTATGTCAAGAACAACAAGTAGTTCAGGTTTTTACCTCAAGCCCACATCTGTGGTGTAGATCTCTGTGTTGCCAATTAGCTTTGGAAATCAACAAGGTAAAGAATGTAGCAAGGACTCTCTTTTCAGAAATAGATATTAATCAAGAAACAGCCAAATAAATGGCCTTTCAGACCTTCATACATGTGAGGAAGGTACATTTCACAGCTCTGTGTGAATGGTGCATAGTGGGATTGGGCAGTTGCTGACTTACATTAGTCCATTTAATCTTACTGTAGCAAATGCATGAGGTTGGGCAACTTTACAAAGAAAGGAAGTGTATTTAGCTCACAGCTCTGGAAGTTCACAGGTATGGTGCTGGCATGAGCTCAGTTCTGGTAAGGAACTGATGGTAGATGTCATTCTGATGCTGGGAGCACATGTGAACAGTAGAGATCACAGAGCAGGATTGGAAGTCAGAGAAAGGGAAGGGATCAGTAATAATCCCCAACTCACCCTACCCCTTAGAGATCATATCACTTCCTAGCCTCACCACACTGGGGACAAAGTTTTCAACACATGAATCTTTGGGAGACACATTCAAACCATATCCAAACCAGAGCAAGCCTCCCTCTGTCTGTGTGCTGAAAGCCAAACTCAGATGATACCTATGAATGCCAAAGTCTGTCTCCCAGATTAGACAATGTCTGACATAATATGGGCTAAACTGGAGGCCAATGCCACCATGAACAATACAATGCTCCACACAGTCGCTAATGAGCAAACACCAGGAGGTGGGGGCAGGAATAAGAGCTGAACCAGTTGTGATGGGAAAGTATGGTTGTAATGCCACTCTTTGTGAGTTAAAACCAAAAAATATATTGTAACCTTAGGTCTTTTTTATTTGATTTCTTCTTTGAAAGGATGATTTGAGAGATGTCTAATTCCTTTAGTATTTCTGTGAGTTAATTCTACCTCCAGAGTTTTCATGTATATAACGTCTACTGCCCATCTAGATTATATTGTACTAAAGAATATTTATCAACTACTAATTGTGCTCTAATGAGAATTATGAGCTCTTCTTTTCTCTTGGGATATAAAATTCCACAATTAAAATTAGTCTTTAAGAGCACCTACTCTATTTACTTTACAGGCCAAGCAATTCAGATGTTTCCTTCATTCTAAAAATATTATGAACTCCTTGAAGGCTTTATCTGATACTCAATTCAAGGACAAAGACTTTGGATTTCAAAGTAGAATTAGGTTATATGGAGGGTATGGGCCAGTTCTTCTGAGAATACCACAAGGGAAGCACTTTGCTAAACAGTGATGCTATGCCTGCTGTTTTCGTCTTTGCTTACACTGAAACAGTTGATATTTGCTACAGAATTCTTCACTTGAGGCCCAGCAGTTATGTAATTGTCAGAAATACTTCTACTTCAGAAATTCTTTTCAATGATTCAATCCTATCAGGAAAACAAAGATTCCTGATAATTCTCAGTACAAATGCTTTTCTGAACTTGTTTCACGTTCTTTTCCTTTACCCACTCTCTCTAACACACATGTGCGCACGTGCACACACACACATACAGACGCACATGCACAGGCACACACACATGCGCACATAATAAATAACAAGCATATTATCTCTCTTTTCTGCCTTTTATCTGTTAGTTCTTTTTATTATTATTAATTTAATTCTTGATGTAAATTCATTCAGAAGTGGACTTCTTTCTCAATGACCTTTGAAGTGTGTGTCAGAAGCTGTAATCAGTATGTATTATTCCCACTTCTATGCAGGTCACCTTTATTTCCATGGACTCCATTTGTAATTTTTAACTCATTATTATACTTTCCATGCTTTAGAATTTCTTACATGCTTTGCATATTTCTACATATGTCACTTTAATTCCCAAATGAGAAAGAGGAAACAATTTCTGGCAGTGTTTTCTTTCTTTGATTAAGTCTACTTCTATGTAGTAGAGTTAGTCTTTATATATGAAAACTCTGGAGGTAGAATTAACTCACAGAAATACTAAAGAAATTAGCCATCTTTCAAATTATCTTTTTAAAGAAGAAATCAAATAAAAAATACCTAAGGTTAAAATATATATTCTTTGAACATCTACATGTTCCTTTTTCAGAAAAATCTTAAGATTGAAAGATTAATGAGATACTGAAAACACTTGGCCAAAGATGGAAAGAGGAGACAAGCATCTTACACAGTTCGAGTAATAATGTAAATTGGCACAATCAGGCGGTTTGTATAGAAAGCTTTAATATAAATGTGAAGTTACTAATCAAATTCAATGAAAATCACCAGGAGAGTAGGCAAAGATTTAACTATAAAGATGCCAATTCACTGTTGCTGATAACAGCAAAATATTGGAAACATCTCCAACAAAATAATGGAAACATCTCTATGCTCAGCAACAGAGGATTAGTTGAATTTATGGTGCATCTATAAAACAGAATATGAACCAACCACTGAAGATGAAGTTGCAATTATATGCCATAGGACTAGGTGGGAAAAGCATGTATTAAAACTCTATGTATGGGGGCTGGAGCTCAGCGATTATAGCATCAGCCTGGCATGGGCAAGGGTGCGAAATAAACTCCAGCTCCACATACACAGTGAAGTGTCAGAGCAATGAAAGCCATAAGAAAAACTAAATAAAATTGATTCTCTGTTTCCCTCTCTCTCACTGTCCCTCTCTCTCATTAAAAAAAAGAAAGAAAGGAACTCTATGTACAACATGATTCCATTTTGTGAATACACAGAAACACATACATATTGAAGATGGTATATTTTCAAAATACTAATGTTTAACAATTTGTCTACAGAGTTAATTATGGTTAACAAATATTTTCATTTTCTTCCTTTATATGCATCTGATGTCTTACTCTGTTTTGTGTCTCTGTAATAGAAGAACTGATACTGGGTAATCTATACAGAAAAGAGGTTTATTGGGCTCATGAGTCGGGTGGCTACCGGACACAGTGTGTATGTATGACGCTGAGGTCCCTGTGAGAGCCTCCTCACTGCATCACAACACAACAGAGAAATGGAAAGGAAGTGGGTTGCATGCAGAAGGGGCCAAGCTCATGGGATGGCCTTGCTTTATAATAACCCACTCTTGAGAGAACTAATGTGGTTCTGCAAGAACCTCGTTAATTCCTTCATAGGTGGTGTCTCCATGACCTACTCATCTCTTGAAGACCTTTTTGCCTCTATACCATTGCACTGGGGACTTGGCTTCCAGCTTATGAACCTTTGGGGAGGGGCAAACCATACCCAAACCATAGTACTTATACAGCTAATCTCTCATAGAAATAAATATATATCTGGTGATTTTTAAAGTGCCCTTAAAATCAATTTCCTTCAAAATAAGATTGCAGTGATGAACAGGGATAATGCAGTTAATGAAAAATTGAACAAGAGACAAGTATTTCATGGACAAATGATATTAATGCCTTGAAATATAAAGTATCAATTTAATTTTTTTCAAATAAGAAAATAAAAGTGACTGATTTTTAATTCAGATGTAGGGTGAGCTAAGATGCAGAGAGGGTGACTGAGTAAATAAAGTAGAACCAATGGTAGATGGTGCCTAGCTTAAAAGATTCACCTTCAGGCTTGAGTATTTTAGTTAGCTTTTCACTGCTCTGACTAATGGGCCAGAAAGGAACAAATTCTAGGAGGAAAAGGTTCATTTAGTGGCTCACGTTTCCAGACGTGCTCATCCACAGGAGGCTGGCTCCATTCCTTGGGGCTCGAGGTGAGGCTGTGCGTTACAGCAGCAGGCATGGCACCAGTGGTCAGCGAGCTCAAGGTGTCGCTCAGGAAGCAGAGCAGAGAGACAAACTCCTCCCAAGACAGAAAATATACCCTAAAGGCACGCCCCCAAGGACCCACCTTCTCCAGCCACACTCTACCAGCCTACAGTTGCCAGTTAATCCCTATAAAGGGATCAACTCACCGATTGGGTTAAGGAGGCTTTTATAATCCAATCATTTCACCTCAGCCTTCCCAAATTTTCACACAGGACCTTTTGGGAGACGCCTCACATTCAAACTATTAAATTGGGTATGGATAGAAAAGACTAAGAGTAGGCTATAGACGACTTCCCCTAATTAACTAGAAAAACTAAGGCAAAGTTGCCATCAAGCAGAGTATTAAGATACAAGTAATCTTTAATTTTCACCTTTCTTTTCACTCAGCACATAATTACTGCAAATATATCTCACAATCTAATTCCTTTCATTCATGCTTTAAAACTCTTAGGATTCTTTTCATGCTGTAGTTCAATACATGTTCACTGACTATCTGCAGAATGAGGAAATGACTCCTGAAAGACCAGAATTTCAGCACGCAGAACAGAGAGAGGCACTGAGTAGGTGCACAGTTCAGCTCTGGTTGCTAGAGTAGGTAGTGCTGATGAGCCAACTCCTGTGTTTGCTGAGGTCTGTTTGGAGTATTACAGCACAGATAAAATAGGAGAAAATCAATGTTTACCAGGAGCACCTGGGACAAGACCAACTCAGCCATCAGCTCACTTCCTTAGAGCTCTTTTAATATTCTACTCTCAAACCTTTCTCTCATTCACTCACTTGCTCATCAAATAAACTTTACTTCCAACAGCAATCATGCACTTCACTAAGTTTTGGTATATAGGTAAATAATCCATGACAGTTCTTACACACACACACATACATGCACACACACACACACACACACACACACACACAAAATTTATAAATCAATATAAAAGAATAAAAACAAAGGGACAGGGTAGCATAGTGATCAAATACAGACTTAGAGGGTTAGAGTTTCCAAATTCCTATTTATTGTGCTTGTGACTTAGGTAAGTTATTTAACTTCTATGATCTTTGTTTTCATTATTCCTAAAACGTGGATCAAATGGTAATATTAAAAATTTTAGTGGAATTTAATTTAAATGAAACAGTATTGGTGAAATATCTAGCCTAATATGTGAGACACTGTAGCAATGGAATATTACTTAGCTATTATCAACATGCATAGTACAAAATTTGGTCTTTCTCAGTTTGTTTAATGAAAATTTGCAAATGGTTCAAGTCCTGCCTAGTGGGTGGGGGCTGAGCAAAGGGAGGCTTTCTCTCATATTTATGCCATTGTAAAGTTATGAAGTTTCTGTGTGATCCACTTCTACATCCATGGCTCAGACAATGCTTGTCTCTCCAGTCTGCCTCTTTTTCACCCATGTCTTATAAGCACATACTTAGCAGGTTTGGGGAAGAGAAAAATTTCATTCCACACATTTTCACATGAACCTTCTTAATACTTACAGGGCCTCTGAGTCTTTGTTTTAGCTTTTTAGTGGCTGCCATGTGCAAGAATATGGTCCTTGGGAGTATCAGGGATGAGCAAATTTGGCAAATACACAGAGAACACATAAACTTTTATGAAACAGTCCTGACACGGGGACAGAGGGCAGGAGGGCGCTAAGCACAATGGGAGAAAAGAGTCTGTAAATTTACCAGTGGGGAGAGGAAAGATTTTTCAGTGTCTTTTTAAACTGGGTATTGGAGAAAATTAGGAAACTTATGAGTGGGGCACATATGGGAAATTATCTTATGCAGAAGAAATAAATCAAGGAGAAGTACTAAATCACACCTTATATACTTGTGTATAATCCATTTGTTTCTAGCTACTGAGTTCCAATATGTTCACTTTAGTACCAAAATCAAGTTGGCCCTCACTAGCCAAACTGGGGTGCGCTAGCCAAGTCCCTCCTTAAGTACTCTCCATCCACTGCTCTGTATCTGGGAGTCTCTAAGAGAACTTCAAAGATTTAGAGAGTAACCTATTCATTCTCTGCTATTCCAGCTTCTGCACAGATTGCCTGCTCAGTTACAAGGTGTGACCACTGAGCCTATTATCAATGTAACTGTGGCCCAGCACTCTGCTGGGTGGACAGCTTCCGTTTACTCTGCCACACCTCTAAGCTTCTTGGAAGCCGCACCAACTTTGTTTAGGTGCAGAGAGACTCATCTTTACTTTGTATTGCAGAAATATTACTCTGGCTGCTGGGCAGAGACTGGATTAAGGACTGGATTTAAGGAGAACAATTAGGAACCTTTCCTCATAATCCAAGGGAAGAATTATTGTGGCCTGAATTGGGTAGCAGCAGTGATGGAGAGATCGATTTGAGGGATATTTAGGAGCAGAATCAATAGCATTTTGTGATCGATCAGAGGCCTGGAGATTCAAGAGGATGAAGTCATGGATAATTTACTGGATTATAGATTGAACACTGGAACCTCAGTGGTGCCACTGTGTAAATTGGCACTGTAAGATCGGACTGGTGTAAGAAAGTATTGTAGGTGTAAGAAAATATTTGAGACAGGGAAAGCTGAGACAATAACTTAAGGTACAAGCACAAAGAATTGGAGGTGTCTGTAGGACATTCAAGTGTAAGTTTTCTGCCAAGCATGATAAGCTTGTCCCATTTCTTCTCTGTGCATTTCCACAGGAATAGGTTGAGCCCCTACCCTTAACAGATGGCCAGCTCCTTGCCCACTTCCTCCATGTTATCTTTCTTAGCTGCCCCAGGCTATACTAATCTCTCAGGACCTGGACTCCTACAGCCCCAGGATTAGTTAGTGCAGCTCTTCTGTCACTCTGCATATGCTACCTTCAAAAAGTCATGAGATGTACACAGTTATCAAAAATGCACACACTTCCCTTAGCTTCTCCAGCACTTCAGCTTTCTGTGCCTGGTCTGTTTTGGCATCTCCATTTTCTGCAGGGTTGTTTCCATCCTTGCCAGTATCAGCTTTTCCCTTTTTCCCTCTGGGTACTTTCTCTCCCTTCTTTGCAGGGACCTTTTTAGGCTTGGGCTCTGGCTGTGGAGGAGCAGGTTTAGCAGACAACCTTGCCGATCTTCTGTGGTTCGTCCTTCACCTTGGCTTTATCTCCTTTAGCATCCCCTTCAGCCTTTCATCCAAGAAGGGAGTTTGAAAGTTGTATACTATTAACGATTGTCTGCCCATATCCTGCCTGAAATACCATGATTGTTTATGAAAAGTAACTTTAATAAAGCTGGATACAGTTCAGCTTGGAAAAAAAATAAAGTTATGAGATGTCCCCTCTACAACCTGTAGAACAACTGCAGACACAGAGTTGGGATTATTTTTTAGTAATTTTCATCAAGTTGATGGAAAAAAGCCAAGAAATGCAAAGGTTTAAAATGATCAAATAAACAGCAGACAAACATTCCGGATTACTCAACATCAAGAATAAGGGAAAGAAATTACGCTGGAGTGACACTTTTGAGGAGATTCTAAAAGTGAGACTTATGTATTTTAGGTAACTTTGTTAGCTAAGAAAAAAAATAACTTTTTTTCTTAAAGAGAGAGAGATGGAGAAAGAGAGAAAGAGAATCAATTTTATTTATTTTTTCATCTAGTTTTCGTTTTTCCAACACTTATTTATGTGGTACTGGAGTTTAACAGACAAGTGCTCTAACCATTTGGAAACCACTCCAGCCCCAAGAAAATAACTTTTGTAAATAAAATAGATCAGTGTTTTAAATATCCAAATACGGGAAGGGTAACGGGAAAGAACAGCAAAGAGGAATGAAGTGAAGATTGTAAAAGGAGAAATTAGGAAACTATTGTACGTTAATGATATTAATCATGAACCATTATGTAATGCTTGTTCATGATAGTTATTATTCTGTGCACTTTACATATCTTACTATTGTAATTATTCCAATAACCTGATGAAACAGGAACTATCGCTGTTTTCTTTTTACAGATGATAAAACTAAAGTGCAGAAAATTTCTATCCCAAAGTCTCACAGCCAGAAAGTCTTATCTAAATCAGGACTGTTAAGCAGTTATGAGACCTGAACCCATTCAATCTTAGCTTTTGAAGGGATAAACACAAATAAAGGACAATTCATTCTTGATTTATAGAAAGGAATTACAGTTAGACATACAAATATGTTGAGTCTTTTAATGTATACAGTTCCTCTGTATTCTGCTCTCAAAAGAAGTAAATGTTCTATGACCTGAAATGTAACATAAATTTCTTAAAAGATAATGGTAATTAGTCTCTATTTATTAAATATGTGCTGTGTTGCAGGCGTAGTCCTAAGCAGCTTCCGTGTAACATTTCTGCTCTCTCTGAGATAGTTGTTAAATAATTATTAGTCACATATTACATCTGAGAACACTGAGTTTTGAAACAATCAGGCCACTTACACTCAGCAAGCGGAAGAGGACTCGGGGCTCGTGTCCAGGCCTGAGCGAAATTTGAGCTGCTTTCCCTTTTCCTTCTTAAAACACACTTTTGCACGCCAGAGTCCTCAAAATCGGCAAGCCCCGCGCTACACAATCACTCGGCATTGTGAGTTCTTGGAACTACTCTGCCTGAGCTGTGAATTGTGCGTTTGAATCCCACCTGAGTTTTATGTGCGCGTGGAAGCTTCCTCTATTCATGTGTTGTCAGAAATCACTAATGTTCTGGACAGTGGTGGCTGACACACTAAACCCAGGCAGTAATCTACATTCCTTCTGGAAAGAACAAAGTTAAACATAGATATGTATGGAAGATGATAGGTAATATATGGGAAAATGTAGTGAGCACATATGTTTTAATATTCTGAATTGCAAAAAGGGCAATTTCTTATTATAAGGACATTCCATAACTTCTGACAGTACAGAGGAGACAAAAGGGACTAAAACTTTTTTAAATGAATGTCATCTACATTTTTAGCTTGGATGGATGATAGAAAATTGCTGCATGAATCATGTGGAATAGATGGAAAGGTGAAGTAGAAAAAAATGTAAGAAGTCCCAAATATGAAATGAAAATATGTCTTTTCTCCAAGTTCAATAAAAGAGCCTTGTGATATTTGGAGGAGTCTACTAATTTCTTAGCACTCTGATTTATTTGATCATTAATTACAGATAATAATACTTATTTTATAGGGCAGAAAACAAACAATACATGTTCAGGGATAATGTATAACATATAAAGCATTTGCTGTGTAATCATTGCTCTTAACCTGTATTTTGTAGTGTTATACCTTAAAAATGTGTTAGTGTGTATTATTTCATTTGACCACACAATACTGTAAGGTGTTTAAGGATGAGTTAGTTCTCAGGCTATAAATTTCCAAATTTTAACATTTGAAAATAAGGTCTATAATTTTAAATGATAGTATTACTAAGAATAATAACACTTCCTTAAGACTGTTCATGCCAAATTTATATTTAAACACATTTTTCCTGTTCACTTCAAATTCACTGCACTGTATGATGAAAGAGCAATTTTAATGATCTTTCTGAGAGAATTTCTTTTATTCATTCATTTGTAGAAGATGGGTGCTGTTATGCTCTTAGCTGTTCATTTTTTCCTACATATAATTACCTTATTGTGAACGATTATAGAAGATTGTTTTGAAAGAAGTAGTAAAGTAATCGTATCTCACTGCTTACCACAAATTCTATTCATTAGAAAGTGAGATGAGACTTATCTAAGATGATTAAAGAGTTAGAAAATATGACTTAAGTAGAAAGGTTAACACAATTATACTGGATAAGTTTAATTTTTCTTTTAAAAAGAATGAGCAGATTTAGTAAATAAGTGTATCAGGTGGCTACCATTTACACCCCATCTTGATTTTTTTTGCATATCAAAAACATTGAGTTTTATTAATATATGAGAGATCTGATTTAGGAAAAATAAAATACCCTTTGACAGGATTTATCCAGAATCAGCATAATTTTGCTGAAAAAAGCTGGAATTGAAGACCTGTATTTACCACCAATTTCTGCCCCTTCACCAGCAATGTTATCATGGCCACAGTTTTGAAGGAATCTTCCCTTGCTTTTCTGTAATAAGGATGAACTTCTGTGCTTCATGCCTCACCAGTTGTGAAAGCACAACTGAGAAAATGTGGAAAGCACTTTGTAAATCATAGAGCTAAACAAGTAAAGCTGTTATTGAGTGTGGGAACTGCTGGCAGAAATAAATTTTTTCTACAAAAAAAACCCCAAACCTTTGCATGAAGGCTGACTCTCATCCCTCTTGGGTAGTCTTCTACAAAAATAGCAGGAAAGACTATCACAACTCTCTGTAATTATTTTGTCATGAGAGGATATTATTCGACTTGCATATGCTGCAGGGAACTTAGAGACTGTCTACATATATACTGGACAAAATTTTATATTACTGGCACTTAATTGTGTGTTACAAATGACTTTTAGGGATTTTTGTTCTTTCTCCTGAATGCTTTCATTCTTTATCAGTTTCTCCTTCCAAGAATACACTTTCTTCAGTGTAGCATGTGAACACCTTACTATATTGGAGTTGTCATTTCTCATGCAACATGTCAATTATCATTCATGCAATAAAATAATCACTGATGAATGAATGCATGCCAGCTGTGCTCCCAGCTGCTTCCCACTCCTGTCCTGTTGTACTTACCTATTCATTCCCTCTCTATCTAAAATCTATCTCGCAAGAAAAGCAGGAAGGCCTGGGATTTCTCACATCCTAAAAAATTTATTTTTAATTTACCATGTTGAGAATGTCCTATCATGGTACCTGGGCACCTGAACAATAAACTTCACAGTCACATATTTTGACTCTTTCAAGAATTTCTTATGTCTTATTGAAAACCTAAGTATTGCCAAGGCTGTGCTTCAGGATATAAAACAGCTCCCATGTCTGGAGCAGTTCCTATTTTCATCCCTTAAGTTGGTGCTACCATCTTTATACCAACTAGAACTCAGAGTGTTCTGTGACTTCCCCCAGCACCAAAGACACTATATTTTTAAAAATTATATCTATTAGTAAATAATATTTAGTAAGCTATAGTTTTTTTTATTAATCAACTATATCAGTAAAAATGAATGATGAATATGAGAAAATTACTTGTTACCACATAGTTGACATCATTGGATCCAAACAAAAAAGGAATTTTGTGTTTATGAGGAAGAGTTATTTCATAGAAGATAAATTTATGAATTGCATTTTACTGTTTGGAAACGATTACAAGTTTTGTCATGGATTGAAAGCCTGTGACCTTCAATTCCCAAATTCTTACGTTAAATTCCTGATCTCCTATGTGATGGTATTTGGAAAACACACCTCTTAGATTTAGACGATAAGGTTTTGAGGATGGGTCTCTCTTGATGGGATTAGTAGATTTATAAAAAGAGGAAGCAAGCAAGAGAGAAGTCTTCACTCATACACACATAAGAAAGATAATGCGAGGGTGTACTGAGAAGAAATCAGACATCTGAAAGCCAGGAAGAGGGCCTACTCCAGAACCTGTTCATACTGACATCCTGATCTCCAGAACTAGGAGGAAAGAAGGGTCTGCTGTGTAAGCTACACAGTCCTTAGCATTTTGAAATGGCAGCCCCAGCTTTTCAGATCAACTCCCTCAATCTCCTGCTGCTTTCTTATACCCTTAGGGTTAAAGAATCTCAGGATTAGAACCACTTAATGGTGGTAAGACCTCTGAAACAGTCCTATGACTTTAATTCCTTAATACTGACCATCAAACAGCAATTACACAGTCATCTAAAATTAGTTTGAAAACTGGAGCAGTGGCTCAGTGGTTAGGGAACTTGCCTGGCATGCGCAAGGACGCCAGTTTGAGCTCCAGCACCACATGTACAATGCAGTGTCGGAGCAACAAAAGCCAAATGCAAAACTAAATAAAATTGAATCTCTCTCTCTCTCAAAAACTAAAATAAATAAATAAATAAAATAAAATTCGTTTAAACCTGTATATTCAACTAAGTTATCAGTTACTGTCACCATATATTATTTATTCCGTGGGCTCAGGGGAAAAAGCATGGTAAATATTTTTGTTGAAAAGAAATCTTATTTAGCATAGAGTGTCTATAAATGCTCCCCTCTTCTGAGCAATATATTTTTCTTTTGGATATACATATCTATAGTTAAAATTTATTGTGCTTGGGTATTGGAATGCCCTATTTCTCTTGGTTCCCCAAATTTTGAAAAGTAAGCATTCTTATTTGACAGATGAAGAAAGTGAGCATTATGCCCCGGGGTCCTCAATACTTGGAGGTGGAGCTATGATTAGCTCTCGAGATTCTCTAAATCCAAAGCCCCTAAACTTTCAAGTATATTTCACAATCCTTTTAGCTAACAGTGTGAATCACATTCTGCCCCAAATTAGATTGTCTTATATTTAACTGTAGTGTTAAGGAGGCCTTTTATAAGTTTATGCCTTAGGTTTGGATAAATGAATTTCTGATGAGGCTGAGAACCTGAATCACAAAAAACAATGTCCTTTGAGTTAGCCCATCCATTATGGTCAGCATCTAAAGGGATGGGGCCATTATCCAAGGAGAACAAGCAGAGTATGAAAAAGTCTTATACTTATTCATGAAGGACTGAGGTAATTTTGTCTAGAGAGGAGGAAAATGAACTCATATCTTTAGTCATGAATCTTGATATCTAATCATTTGGCTCTTAAGTAACATTTCCATTAAGGTTTGGCTATGTGTTTTACTGAATGTACCCTTTTATCACATGCACACACACACACACACACACACACACACACACACAATGGAACTTCTGGCTGCACCACTACCTGCCTGATCTCTGTCTCAATATCATATCTATAAATTGGGGTTTACTAGTAGGACCTGGCTTTTATGTTAAAGAGATTATTTATATACCATAATACAAACAAGACTCTTAAAAGGACTACTGGCCTAATAAATGTCAAATATTATGATGCTAATAACTATATTTAGACTGTGTGCAGTATGCTATGATGGTCCACAATCAATACACCAAACAGAAATATAGTATCCTGATTTTTATTTGAATTGGTTTACATTGCAGTTCATTTACTCTCACATTCTCTCTGTAATCACCACTTCCTAAAAGAATTAACTTTCCTTATTTGAGGAGTTTGACAGAAAGAATTGAAATGAGATTTGAAATCATAAACAGTAAATATTCACAGAAATAGGTTAAAAACTTATTGACCCAAATCACTTTAACAAAATAGGGACTACTGAAGTGGAGATGGAGTATGTAAAGTTCAAATTAACATAAAGAAGTGTAGTCAAGGTACGACAATAAATATAAAAAAAAATTTCAGAGGATGGAACTATACAAAAAGATTAAGTATTATGGCCTCTAGAAATGCATTGAAGGAAACTGACAGTCTTATAAATCTTTTGAAAGCATTGAATTTTCTTGGGCATATATGTATGAATGTAATATAATAATGTATGCATTTTATTACTATTAGGCTATGGTATGATAAAATAGATTTCATAGCCATGAGTATGTTTTCAAATACTGTGCATAAGCATGCAGGTTTACAAAAGGTTTGGTACTGATATACTAAATATGCCACTTTTTCTAAACATTTTGATACCGTTAAAAGCAAGAGTTAGAGACTCCAACTATGACTTGAAGTATCAACTTTAAAGCTTGTAAACTGAATTAGCTTGCTTAATTTTGGTCTTCAAGGCCTCTCATTCCTCTTTTAAATTAGATCCATTCTCCCAGTCACAGACAGAACTACCCACGTACTTATCTATCTCTGCATGTAGCTTCTATTTCAAGACCTAAGACTCTTGCTGTGAAACAGGAGTATAGAAAAACACAGTAAGTTGATTGTGGATCCTGGATGTCAGATGGACTGGGATACATATCCTGGATCTGCCTTTTATCAGTTTTGTAACCCCAAGGAAGTTATTTAAATTCTCTGAATTCAGCTTTCTCTTCTTTAATGGGAGGATGAGGCATTCACCCTAGACAGGACCCTCAGACTTCAAAGCTTACTAAGAATATAAATTTGTTCATTGCTTATTTGTATAGTTTTTCACTGGATAGGTTTCTGGTGTTATGCTTTTGTTTACAGAGCTGGCAGAATGCTAGTCTCCATCAGGCTGAGGTTTCCTACCCACTATACTGTGATACCACAGAGAGTTTTACCATTTTAAAGTTGTCAAAGGGTGGCTGTGGTGAGAAGGGATGCTGTCCCTGCATCATCAGTGTCCACAGAATAGCTGAGATTGCTGTTGATTCATCCCGCATGGCCTCTTCCTGATCCATGGTTCTGGCTCATCCTCTGCCACTTTGGGGACAAGGTGATATTTTGGAAACTGCCGCTACTTTCCTCTGCCAGCTGCTTCATATATCCACCCTTCCTGATAGCCTCAGAGATACCAGGAAACACAACTAGAAAGCTTAGTCTTGATGTCCTGTTGTGGGACCTCAGAATGTATATCTCTATGTCTTTTTTTTTTTCTTTCTTCCTCTCAACAATTGAAGTATTTTCCACCCTAATCTTCAGTAAGAAATTATTCTTTGTTTCCTGTTTGGTACTTACTACAAGATACTTTTCTGGGATCAACTAGTTTTCTCTTGCAATTCTTTAGGTCATCTAAAAGTTCTTTGATTTCTTCTAAATTTAGACTTTTGGTCTGGCCTCCCCTAAAACTTAATGGTATCTCCTGGAATGGTGATAACAGACGATAGGTGAAAATGAAGGGCTGGGGGATAAAATAGCAAAATTCACACATACACAAATCAATATCCGAATGCAGTGTGTATCCACCACATGTTGTTGTTCATTGGAGGTAAAATAAAATCTGCTTTGCATATAAGACTTGTAGCATAAATCTGTTTTATTAGAAATCATAACTGATGGAACATTTATGATGAATGACATGGAAATCATCTAAAGGGAAAATGGAAGACTTCAGACCTACAGGTGTGTTTGTATGTGTGTAATATTTGTGTCTGTATACATGTTCAGAGTATTTTGAAGAGATTCAATTTAATAATGGTTTATTGTCATTTACTGTTCACTATATACCAAATATTGTGCTCATTATAATGATAGATGTGAAATGAGTTTAAAATGAATAATTTTTTGGATATTATGAGGAATAAATATGGAATTCTTGGCTAGATCAATTTCAGTCATCAGAAAACTTTGAAGACTTGAATAGATTCACACATCCTATCAGCATGTAAGAGAAAACTTGCCAAAGGCAGATCCAAATTTAAAAAGTCATTCTAAATGATCCCTAGTCCCTGGTCAAATGTCCTTGCACATGACAGGCCACAGCAAGACTTCAGAAACCCCTGCCATGTCCAAGAACAGAGGGGATAGTCAAACACACACAGAAGAAGGTTTCTAGAAAGAGACTTTTTCTAATGTGTTTCAATATTCAATTTAGAGAACCATGACAAAATTGAAAACTTGTTGATTTACTTACTCATTACTGTTTGCAGTGTTTTCCCCTTTGCTAAGATTAAAACATAACAACTACAAAAAAGGGCAGACAACCTTTATGTACCAATTTGGAAGTAAAAGGAAATAAAAATCTAGCATCTATAAAAAGAATAATCAGCAAACACTTGGCCAATTACAAATTTAGAAAAGATAACATAGAAATTAATCTGGAAACTAGACATTTTCCCCAAAAGTTTTATAGTTAAATGTAAAAGGGAGATAACTATCTGGCCTATAGATTTTACACATAGGGTAGTGCAACAAGGACATATAAAAAGTATCACATTACTCAAAATTAACTGAAATCAGCCAGGTGTGGTGGTGCATGCTTGTAGTCCCAGCAGCTCAGGAAGCTGAGACAGGAAGATTGCATGTTCGGAATTAGCCTCAGCAATTTAGCAAGTCCCTGTCCAAAAAATAAATAATAAAAAGGGCTGGAGATGTGGCTCAGTGGTTAAGTACTCCTGGGTTCAATCCCTTGTTAAAAAAAATACAGATTCAATGCAGTCCCCATCAAGATACCTATGGCATTTTTCAGTGATATAGATAAAGCAATTCTCAAGTTCATATGGAATAACTGGAGACCCAGACTAGCCAAAACATTACTCTATAGAAAGGAAGAAAAAGGGGGTATCTCAATCCCTGACCTGAAATTATATTACAGAGCTGTAGTAGCAAAAACAGCATGGTATTGGTATCAAAACAGAACCGAAGACCAGTGGAACCAAATAGAAGATCCTGAGACAAGCCCCCATATCCTTAACTATTTGATATTTGATAAAGGGGGCAAAAGTATAGTGTGGAAGAAAGATAGCCTGTTCAACAAATGGTGTTGGACAAACTGGACAGCCATACGTAGACAACTGAAGCTGGATCCTTATCTTTCACCCTGCACAAAAATTAAATCAAAATGGATCAAAGACATGGATATTAAGCCTACAACTTTAAATTTACTAGAAAAAGAAGTCGGGTCAACACTACAGCTTATAGGAGTCAGCAGCTACTTCCTTAACAAGACTCCTATGGCTCATGCTGTAAAATCAGGAATAAATGAATGGGATGCAATTAAACTAAAAAGTTTCTGTGCAGCTAAAAATCTAGTCAAGAGCATCAAGAGAGAACCTACAGAATGGGAGAAAATTTTTGCCTGCTACACCTCGGACAGAGGGCTAATATCCAGAATATACAGGGCACTAAAGAAACTAAACTCCAAACTTACAAATAATCCAATCGATAAATGGGCTAAAGAACTCAAAAGGAATTTCTCTCCAGTGGAAGTCCAGAAAGCCCACAAATATATGAGAAAATGCTCTACATCATTAGCTATAAGGGAAATGCAAATCAAAACTTCAATGAGATACCACCTCACTCCTGTTAGCGTGGCAAAAATGAAAAACACAAACAATGACAGATGCTGGAGGGGCTGTGGGAAAAGAGAATCACTGTTACACTGCTGGTGGGACTGCAAACTGGTTCAGCCACTGTGGAAAGCTGTATGGAGAATCCTCAAACAATTAAGGATGGAACCACCTTACTACCCAGCTATCCCACTCCTGGGAATTTTCCCAAAAGAGTTAGAATCAGCGTATTACAGCGATGTGGCTTCCTCAATATTTATAGCAGCTTAATTTATTATAGCTAGACTATGGAACCAACCCAGATGCCCTTCACTAGACGAGTGGATACAAAAACTTTGGTACATATATACAATGGAATGCTATTCGGCCATTAGAGAGGATGATATTATGGCTTTTGAAATCAAATGGATGGAGATGGAAAGAATTATTCTTAGTGAAGTCTCCCAATCTCAGAGACTCAAGGGCCGAATGGTTTCTCTCATCTGTTGATGCTAGAATTTGTGGGGAAGCAGTAGGGCAGATGACTGACCTAACAAAACTTCAAACTGAATGACTTTCAGAGTAATAGGGGGATGGCTCTCTAGGATACTTGGAGGTGTAGGGAGGGGGATGGGAAGGGGGTGGGTATATGAAGAACTCATAGGAGTCTGGGGATTGGGAAGATG
>PVKS010019171.1:0-31102 GCA_004027875.1 Aplodontia rufa
AATCTCACCTCTTCACCATTATCATGACCACCATCACCTCCACCATCCCCACCATCATCTCCATCATCCCCACCATCATCTCTATCACCCCATCACCATCATCCCCACTATCATCTCAATCACCACCAACATCTCCATCCCCATCAATCTCACCTCATCACCATTAATCATCATGACCACCATTACCTCCATCACCCCACTGTCAGTCTCCATCAATATCACCACCATCATCTCCAGCACCCCCACCGCCACCCCCATCAATACCACCCCATCACCATCTCTATCACCATCAGCATCCCCATCAATCTCACCTCATCACACTTATCACGACCACCACCATCTCTGTCACCCCATCAATACCACCCCCTCACCATCCTTATCTTCCCACCTTCATATGGTCAACACTGCTGCTGTCACCATCATTACACAACCATCAGCAGTGGCGCCTTCACCATCAGATTCGACCTTCCTGTCTCCAGGCCTGATGGGAACAATGGCCCTCACTCTGGCCCTCAGGGCACCGGGACTCAGTGACCCTTCTTTAACTCTCTCTTCTCTGCCTTCCATGTCAACACAAACTTCTGGCTTCTCCTGGCATCTGTCCCACTTCCTGGGGTGTTTCTTCTGAATCTCCTCACGGACTCCTCCTCTACCTGTGCAGCAGAGGCCTGGTCCCAGAACCTCTCTCCATGCACCTGCTCATTAAAATGTGTGCTACCTCAGCGCTGCAGCACCCTGTGCCCAGCTGTGTCCCTGATTTCCCCACTAGGCCAACTCAAAGGCTCCTCAAAATCAAAACCCAGAACAGATCCCGTCACCCGCTGCTGAAAATCCTTCCACAGTTGCCCAGAAGGAAAAAGTGCCAAATTCTCACCGTGCCCGTTGAGGCCCAGCACAACGCCCTCCGCGACTCTCAGGCCCTCCCGCCCTCCTCTGCACCCCTCCCCTCACCAGCCCTGTCCTCCCCTCCTGCCTCCCCCAGCCGACTCCCAGGCATCCCTCAGATCCCTGCAGGCGGTGGCTCCTTCAGAGGGGCCCTCGCTGCCCCACAGTCCCTTCCGTTTGCAGCCTGGTCAGTTTGCAGTCATGAGTGTGGCTGATCAGTGACCCCCTGCAAGACAGTTCAAGCCTTCTTCCTGCTGCTGTCCATCTGCCCCCTGCCAGGCACAGAGCACCTCTTCAGCACCTGCTGAAGAAATGGGGTGGGGGCTCTGGCCTGCCTGGCCCCAGGCCCCTGCTCTGTGGTCCTCACAGCTCCCTTGAAGCACACCGCAAACTTCCCTTGACAGAGGCGGGGAGGAGATGGGGCTCCACCAGGCCTCACAGTGAGTGAGGGGGACCCCAGGGATCCTGGCCCCCTTGCCCACCTCAGAGCCCTCATGTGCCCTGCACTGTGCTGAGGGATCTTCCCTACGTCCCCAACCACCCCAGGTTCTACCCTGAGCCCATGCTGCAGATGAGGAATCCCAGGTTCAGCTCCTGCAGCCATTTAGGGGCAGTGCTCAGGGGGCACCCCTGGCAGCGGAGATCCAAGTCTAAGCCTGTCCAGGGCCAATGCCTGGGCCCCTCCCACTGTCCCAACAGCAGCCACCTGCTGGAACAGGGGTCGGGACTTTGCTTGCCTTGTACACTCAGTTCCTCCTGGCTCAGGGGCCTGGTGGCTGGACAGGCAGGATCAGCACTTCAGACCTGCCACCCCAATCACACGGTTCAAAGGCCCCTATCAGCAGCCGCTACCTGCTCTTAAAGCACTTTCTAAAGAGGGATTCCAGGGTGAGATCACTGTTCTCCAGAGCCATGTCCTCCCGCTCTCTGCTGCCCTCTCCAGCCTTGTGACCTCGCCATCCACCATGATGTGACTCAGCCAGGGGACCCCTGAGAGGCTGAATCTAGAGGCCACTTGATCCCAGACTTTCATCCTCCCAAGTGGTGAGCTAAATGAGCCTCTTTTCTTTATAAAGTACCTAACCTCAGGTTCCTTGCTGTGGCAATGGAAAACCATTTAATACGAGAGTGTTTGTCACGCAGCATTATCACTGCATTATCTGCAGCAGTACTGATTAATATAAGTGCTGACTCGCTGTGGAACTGTGGGCAAGTCACCTAACTCTCCGAGCTTCTACCTCCCATCTGTCATAATAAATCCATGTCACCTTTCCAAAGTTTTAGCCATCTACAGACTTCGGGATACTTTTGTTTATTTTCTTTTCTTTATTAAAGAGTAATTTTTAATTTCTGTGTTCATTTGGCCTTTGTTTCTTGGACACTTAGTTGTGTATGTGGTGCTGTGGTTTGAACCTGGGTCCTTGCACATGCCAGGCAAGCACTCCAACCGCTTAACGGCTGAGCCACCGCTCCAGCCCCATTGGGATATTCTTCTTTATCGCCCTATGATCCATATCATTCTTTACTTAGTACTTATAAATGTGTTCAGTTTCTAAGAATCTAAGCGCTAACTTCAATCTCAGCCCTGCTGTAATAACCACGGTGTGCTAGTTATTTTACTTCAGAACACACTAAGATGAGTTTTAAAAGCGTTGATGTCTGTATGGCTGCAAATCTCACATTCCACCAGTGGCAGATGCGCCATGCTTTGTAAAAGTCTGAGCTCTGTGCCTGGTCTGTACCGGTGCTGAGAGAACCCACAGCCACACTCCCGAGGCAGGGGCCTGGCCACTCACTGATCATCGTGGTCCCTCCAGCCAGTGCTGCCTTGGTGCCCTGGAAGAAGTCGTCGGCTGCTGTCATCCCCTGGGAGGGCTTCTGCAGGTACGTGTTGACGTCGATCCCCCCGGGGATCACCATCCGCCCATTGGCCTCGATGGTTTTAACTCCACCAGGAACGATTAAATTCTCTCCTATTTGCCTGGACACAAACAACAGAGAGGACTTTGGTTCTTAAAAGAAAAGTCAAATGGGGCAATCAGCTTAGAAGCTTCGATTTCACTAAGCCAGTGTTTCTGCACCAGGCCTGACCCGGGGCACCGGCTGCAGGGGCTCACGCTCTAATGCAAGCACACTGATCGGATCCAGCAGGGCAGAGGGTTGGGGAGCACACGTGAGCTTTTCGCCTGGCCTGGTTATCCAGGAAGGCTTCTCCAGGAGGTGACGGCAGAACTGATCCAGTGGGGTCAAAACCAGCCTCTCCATCGCGGGGCGTTAGGCTGTGTGGAGGGCCAGGCCTGCAGGGTGCTCGACAGCTTTCGGCAAGGTCCCCAGGGGTGGAGCATCAGCAGAGCAAGGCTGTGAAAAGCCCCCTTAGTTTGTGAGTTTTCAGAGACACCGATGTGGGTTGAATTACATCCCCCCAAATTTGTAGGAAGCCCTAACCCTGCAACTCAGAAAGTAACTATTTGGAGACAGGATCTTTGCAGACGTGACTAAGGCAAAAGGAGGTCACTAGGGAGCCCTAACCAATCCAACCACTGTCCTCAGGAGATCAGGACACAGATACAGAGACGACCACATAAGGACCCAGGGAGGGATGCCATCTGCAAGCCAAGGACAGAGGCCTCAGGAGGAACAGCCCTGCCAACCCCTGATCTGGGGCTTTCATCCTGCAGAGCTATGGGCAGTAAACTTCCGTTGCTGAAGCCGCCCAGTGCGGTGGCTCTGCTAGAGCACCCAGCTCCCCATTCCACCTGAACTTCACCAGCGCTGGCCTGCGAGGTGAGAGCCCTCGGGTGTAGGAGAAAACTGATGTCACCATTAGCACTGCAGCAAGGGACTGGGAGGGGGGACATGCTGATATCACTTTCTTCCCAACCGCAACAGGTGCCCCGAAACTTTCTCCAGGAGGAGGGGAAGCCCCAGCCAACCCCCAAGAAGAAGAGCAGAAATCAGCCTGGCCCTGAGAGCCACAAGAGGACCAATGCAATGTCCAGTGAATCCATTCTATTGTTGGAACCTGAAGGGAGATTCGGAACACCAGCAGAGTCTGAGCCAGAACCAGGACAGGGACCCTGCAGCTACCAAAGCCACCACCTGGCTGAGATCTAAGATCTAAGTGTAAAAACAATTTCTATTTTGAAAAAATCCAGGTATTCTGAACTCTTGGGATTAGACGGCATCTTGATTTTTCTAAGTGACAGAAAAACACCAGTAATAAAGGCTTAAGGAGATATTGCTTCATACCTGGCCTCAAACAGAAACCACCCACAGGGAGCGAGAGCCCCGGGCTCTGCCGGAGCCCCCAGCAAGGCTGGTCCAGGCCAAGGGGCAAAATGAGGGCTCTGGCCGAGGCTCCCCTGCAAAGCTGGATGCCACATCCTGTCCTGCCCAAGCTGGAAACAGCCTGGCAAAGTGCAGTGCCAGGGTCAAGGGGGCATGCAGAACGTGCCAGGGCACACTGCTACCACCCCTGCTGCCACTGCCATGCCCTCTGACCACCAATCCGTCCCTGCACAACTGAGTTCACCAGCACCCTGCTCTTCATGATCCTTCTGCCAAACACGTGGGCTCCTGCCAGGAGCTGAAGAGCAGGGCTCCGGAGGACACGGGCCCTTGCCCAGGGCAGCCGGCCATCCTGGAGGCCTGCTGGAAAACTGGGATTCCACTGAGCACTCGCGGATCAGCTCCCTTGAGCTCACAACTAGATGGCTCGTGAGCCGAATGCCAACTCTGGCAAAGGCGTAGTGCCACTCAATCAGACAGGCAGGGGCTGCAAACCTGAGGCTCAATCTTGCATGCCACTATGGTGGAGCCACCTGGTGACTGGAGTCTGTGACTCAGTCACCATGCCAGGGTCCCTCCCAGTGGGGTCTCCTGTTAGGGGCCCATTCGTTCCCTAAAAACCTCTCTAATCTCCCAAGAGGTAGGAGGCCCCACTGTGCAAACGAGGCCAACAGAACTGAGGAGGTCTGTAGACTGGTCCCAGGTGACATAGCAAGACAGCAGCGGGCCCAGGACCCCCAAGTCGAAGAGCAGGATCTGCCCACCAGACTTGACTGCCTCCTGACACAGGAGCAGCAGACTCCCCGACTGGGCCTGAGGGACAGGGGACCCACAAATTAGCAGGAAGACTCAATGAATGGTGCACTAGCAGCAAGCCGGGGACGGGAGAGGAGGCAGAAAGCTCCGCTCGGCTCCCACGCCCCTCACACACCACCGAGGCGCCAACGAACCAGGCAGAACCTCAGCAATGCAGTGGATGCACAGCTGGAGAGCTCTGAGAAAGCCGGCAACTGGTCATGGAAGAACTCCTGGGGTTTAACAAAGGAAGGGGAAATTGAGCCCCCGTACACCTGTGCTCCAGCCTTGCCCTTCTCAGCCAGTGGGGTGCAAGCTGGCAAGACCACCTGAAGGACTGAATGAGCAGCCTGGCTAGCCAGAGTCCTGAGGCCCCAGGCTTCCCACATACAGCAAGCACTCAGTAAATGCAACTCCGTGGGCTTGCTCCACATCCCAGGAGGGACGGATGCAGAAGTGACCGCTCAAACTTCGAACATCAGGTGGGAACAGCGATCTGTGAGGCAGCTCCCAGGCAATTCCACCCTTGGGGCCTCAGCGCCCTGAAGGTCCCCTGTACAGGGAACCCCCCCCCCCCCGCCAGGGCTGTTTCCTCTGCATCTAAGCAGCAGCGTAGGTAGAAAACCCCATTTTTTGACCTATCCTGCCACAGCATCAGGCCCAACCTCTCTCCTTCCCAGCCCTCTAGGCTGCACCGAGGCTCAAAACAATGCCCTCACCTTGACCTGCTGGGTCCAGAATTATTGGGACTTTCCCTGATCAGAACTCTGGGGCACTTGCTCTGAACCAGGCCATGTTCCAAGGTGTGGAGGTCTTATTGCCCTGGCCAAGTGACAGATACCGTAGGAGAGAGGCTGTCACGGGAATGCAGGGGTACCATCCCAGGAGCAGGGAAGGTGCCCTGGAGGAGGTATCGCCCAGGGCTGGCACTGGGGGGCAGGCATTCCAGGCAGGGGGCTTGTGAGCAAAAGGCTCCCAATTGGGAGTGGCTGGCAAGTCCTCACTGTGGCTGCAAGAGCAAGCTGGGAGAGAGGAGGCAGGGCAGCCAGCAGAGGCCTGGGCCAGATGTGAGAGTTGGTCTGGAACTAGAGTTGGGCAGGCAGAGGAGGCAGGGCAGGCTCCAACTCCTCTCGGGGCACTGTGCATGGCGTTCTCTTCTAATGTGCCCAATAATACTCAGTCTCCTTCCCCATCTCATCAAAGCACATGTGGGTCCCAGGCTGCCCAACTTAGCAAGGCTGCTTCCTGTCTGACCCTCGCCTTGCCACATTCCACTCTGCTTTCCTTCCTGTGCTAATAGCCCAAGCTGGCCCAGAGATGGATTACTCCTCTACTCTTCCATTTGCCAAGGGAAGAGGCCAGGCAACAGTGAATCGAGGCCAAAAGAAGAGAACCACAGGGCTCCATCACAGGAGTGGCCCACACAGCTCCATCACAGGAAGTGGGCCACATGACTCCATAACAGGAAGTGGGCCACAAGGCTCTATCACAGGAAGTAGGCCACATGACTTCATCACAGGAACAGAGCCACAAGGCTCCATTGCTAGCCAATAAATTATAAGAAACCATTGCCTGGTGTCATGGACTGAATTGTCCCCCAAATCCATATCAAAGCCCCAATCCCCCAACGTGACTGTATTTGGAGACAGGATCTTCAGAATGTAATTAGGCCTATGTAGGTCACCTGCCCTACACCAATAAAACCAGTATCCTTAAAGGAAGAGAGAGTCACCTGTGCACCACAGAGAACAGCTATCTGAGGACACGGGAGAAAGTGGCCCCCTGCCAGCCAGGGGTGAGGCCTCAGGAAGAACCAACCCTGATGGGACCAGGACTTCCAGACTCCAGAACTGTGAGAGGTAAATTTCTGCTGTTTGAACCATCTGGCCTGTGTCGCTTTGTTACAGTATCTCTAGGGGCTCCTACCGCTGGGTGGCCAGCGGTGGGTGGAAGAGGGAGATAATAAGGGTAAAGGGCAGAGCCAGTGCTCTCTTCATAAGAGCCAGCAGGGCTTTAATTTCTCCTCTGATCCCCACAACCAATCCCAGAAACTGTAGGGGGTAGAAGACGGTGCTGTGGGTTCAGTCTCAGGTCCTCAGGTGGAAGGTAGTCCTTGTCCCCTAGTCAGCTACTGAATCCACATGCCCAGTGCGTCCATGACAGGAGAGCATCTGCACTCCACAGCCTAAGGGTGGCCATGGCACGGTAGGCACCTCGAACCAGCAGCAGCCAGGCCAGGACAATGCAGGGGCCTTGCCCCAAGCACACCCTAGCCCCTGCCCCCCCACAGCTTGACCTTCCCAACCTGTACCCTTGAAATACAGGAACACAGCACAGTCACTCTGGGGCAGACTGCCAGCCTTCCACTCCGCAAGGCCAGGCAGCCCAGAAAGACAGACTCTGAGGTCTTCTGTGCTGGTCAACCCACTTTATGAGTCCATCTTCCAAGTAGACATCTGCGTAAAAGGACTGGTCATCGTTGATGATCCGCCCGCCTTTGATGAGGAGTCGGTCACTCTGAAAAGCAAAGTAAAGTAGGAAGTGTCAGGGGAACGTTTTCTTTCAACCTTTAATCTGAACATTCTCAGATATCTTCAAAAGAAAGGACAATGAGGGGCTGCAGCGGAGGCTCAGCGGTTGGAGCGCTTGCCTGGCATGCGCGAGGACATGGGTTCAAACCCCAGCACCACGTGCACAAAGAAGTGTCGGAGAAATGAAGATGAAAAAATAAATAAAATGGATTCTCTCTTCCTCTCTCCCTCTTGAAAAAGAAAGGACAACGAAAAACCCCCTCCGACCCGCCCACTCCACCCTCCCCGTTCCAAGCTCCACCACTCTTCACCTTTCCCCTTCAAATGCTCCGGGGGTGGGGGTGGGGGGTTGTTTGTTGGTTGGTTTGGTTTGGTTTGGTTTGCTGAGATATTTTAAACAAATCCCAAACACGGGCTCTTTCCACCTTTAGATGCTTCAGTGCCATGTGTGACCATGATGGAGGTCCTACATAAAGCTGACCACAGCCCGTCACTCCAGCTAACCCAAGGGACACTCGTTCCCTTCCCCGTCCACAACCAGACCATGCTCAGCTTCACTCAGTTGTCTCTGAAGCACCTTTCTGCGACTGGCTGCAGTCATGAGGATGCACACCAAGTCCCCACAGTGCACCTGCCCGGGTCCTCTGCAGTCTCCTCCCTTCTGAACCCCATTCACTGAAGAAACGGGGCCATCTGTAGGACAGGAATTTCTTAAGGCATTTTGAATGTGACACTAATCACGCCAATGTGATACTTGGAGGCATTGTACAAGAGAATGAAGAGACTCTGGAAAGAAGCCCACTGCCCCACACGCGTCCTAATGTCACTCTTTGTCATGTTTTCCTCTTCTCCACAGCTGTGGAGGCCCCAGGACACCCATCCATCCACTCCTCCGGGCTCAGATTCGTCCTGGCTGATCATTTCAGCTCCAGCCCAGGGCCAGGCCCTCAGGAGCAGAAGCAAACCTGATCTGCTCTCGCTGGGGAAGTGTAAGAGGTCACAGGGTGAAGGTGCTTCCAGAGGGTAGCAGTGGGGAGCAACATGGAGGGGCCGCCAGTCTTACCTGGGGAACAGGTAAGGTAGGTGGACCTCAGAGGGCCGCACAGGGAGGCATCCAGGAAGGGCAACTGTGGCGTGCTGCTGGAGCGACTCGCAGGGCCCAGAGGCAGCAAGTCCAGGAACACGGGAGAGAACAGTCCCGTCCTTTCAGCAATTTACGGTAGGCATGGTGCAAGTTAGGGCACGCTCCTACCACCGCGATGTTTAACCATCTATGGTACACGACGTCTTACAGATACGTAATTGTTTAATTAATCTATTGTTTGACCCTTAAGTCACTTTTGGTGTTCACAGTGATACAGACGGCTCCATGAAAATCTTGTGCACAAAGCTTTCTGTGGCTTGGGTGATCTGTTGGGCAAAATTCTCAGAAGCTCAACCCCTGGGTCAAACAGCTCAATTCCTATCTATGGCCTTTGATAAAATACGACCAAACTGCTTTCCAACAGTACTGCCCGATTTTCCGGCTGTGGGAGCACCAAGCGCCCTTGCTCATCGTTAATATTTGTTAATTTTCATGTCTTGGAAGCTGAGAAAAATTTCCCATGTGCTTATTCACTGTTCCCATTATCTTCACGCTGCGCTTAAGCCCCACTCCTCGTGTAGGGGGAAAGCTGGAAAACGTTAGGAATTCAGCGCAACCGCTTCTGAAGCGAGTGGGATGGTGCCCCAGAAGCCAGGTCTCCCACAAATACATGACAAATGGACAACGGGGGCTTGGTCCCAGCAGGCCCCTAGAGGAACTTGAGGAAATGACCCAGCAGGGGCCCACAGGCCATGGTCCCACCGCATCGACCAGGAGAGCTGGGCAGAGGACGCCCTGCCAGCCCAGAGAAGAGTTCAAGCCAAGGAAGCCAGGGGAGCCCTGAGAAGAAATGACCCTGCAGACTGCAGCTGGAACCCCCTGGTGGGTTCTCGCCTCAGCACTGGACTTTGCTCAGTGTGGAAGCCAAGGTCAGCAAGACCCCAGGTACTCTGCCGTCCCTATCCTGGCAGGCCTCTGCTCAGCGTCACCCATGTGACAGTCCTCCCCTCCACTGCCCTGTCTGAAGCACCACACCAGCTGCCCTACACCTTCCCCACCTCGCTTCCACAGTACTCATCAGGGTGAACCTGACACACTATGTGTTACCCATCTGGCTGAAAGGTGGCTCTTCCCACTGGATTGCAAGCTTTGATGTGCTATCTACTGGCTGTGGGAACTGAAGCCAGTGACACCACCTGGAGAGCTCTTCTCCCTGCAGAGGCCCTCACCACACTGTGGGCTCCACGGGAACAGCGACTCTGTCTGCTTCTCCACTGCTACATCCTCAGTACCTTGGCCCTCCTGGCCAGACAGGTGGGTGGATGGAATGAGTGGGGGGGGTGGATAAACAAATAGACAGATAAGTGAATAAATGGATGAAAATATCAAGATGTATGGATGGCAGCATGGATGGGTGGGTAGATGGATGGAGGGATGGAGGGATGGACAACGGATGGATGAATGGATTGATGAATGGATGGATGGATACCTGAATGAAGTGGTTCTTGAAAAATGGATGGGGGCTGCTGGAGCGGTGGCTCAGCAGTTGCGGCACTTGCCTGGCATGTGCAAGGACCAGGTTCAAACTCCAGCACCACGTACACAACAAGTGTTGGAGAAACAAAGAACAGATGAAAAAATAAATAAAATTGATTCTCTCTTTTTCTCTCTCACTCCTCTCAGTCTCTCTCCATCTCTCTCTCTCTCTCTGAAAAGAGGGACAGTGAGAGAGAGAAAGAGAAAATCAATTTTATTCAGTTTTTCATGTGGCTTTCATCGCTCCGACACTTCATTGTATACGTGATACAGGTTTCAAACCTGCATCCTTTCACATGCCAGGCAAGAACCATAACTGCTGAGCCACTGCACCAGCCCCTCTCCATCTCTCTTAAAAAAAAAAAAAAAAATGAATGGCTAAGATGGAGAGAAAAGGCATCGTAGCCATGAGCCATGGAAGAGAAGCGTGGATGAGCACACCCTTTTCCCAGCAGGAGGGTCTCTGGGAAGGGCTTCAAGAGCAGTCGCTCCCAAGCCCAGCACCTGCCTGGTATCCCTACCATGCGGCCAACTGTGATTGGTGCATCCACGAGGAGGAGGTCCGCCAAGCCCCCTGCAGGATGCTCCAGGACCAAAGGAGAGAAGGGCCTGGGCTCCGCACGTCCAGGAGGCACGGGGAAGGCTGGAGGCCAAGTCTCCCCACACAGAGAGCGGAGAAATGCATCATCTCATCGGCTGTTGCAGCAAGGCTTCCAGCACGGCCTCCTGCAGGCAGCAGCTTGTCCCTTGTCACATTTAATTGTGGGCTGCTCAGGCTCAGCCCGAAAGGGGGTGTTTTAATTCACTGCATGTGGAAAGATCCCCCCAGCCTGCTCTGCACTTCCCAGAGTCAGAAGGCAGAGTTTGGATTCAAACCCAGTCCCCTGATCAACAACCCCCAGATGCTGCATGCCGGGACCACAGGGGGTCCAAACTCTCCTGTCTCTCTGGTGCCAGGATATTTCTGAAAAACTAAATCCATAGTAAGGCAAGAACCGATGTGACCACCTCGTTTTCTTTCTTGAAATTTGTCATTGCTTGCCTTTTAATCAGCATCGTCAAAGCCCTGTTTGCAGAACTCTGGCTCAGAGGTGCTTGGGTAGGTTCTGTCCCAGAAGGGGCCCCAGTGCAGCCTGTTGAGAGACCATGAGCAAAGGCGGCCCGCCCGGCAGGGCCTCAGGGCCTGTCCTCTGCTGACCTGCAATGCCCCAATCCTTCTGTGCTGTGGGCAGTCCGATAGGACAGTGGGTGCTTTCTCCCCAGGAAGCGTGCTGTGAGCGTCACCTTCCTCAGGACGAATTGTGTGGAACGCTGGGTCACATCCAACCTCAGATGGAAACGAGGCTGGAGAAAGGCACGGCCTCCAACGCCACACTCCTGACAAGGGCCGGGGTTAGATCCAGGTTTCCTGACTCCCTGCCCGTGCGTGGGCCACCAAGCCACACTGTTTCACTTTTCTAAACATCATCATGCACCGCTTAAGCAGACGGCTCTTGCAATACCCCAAGGTCAGATCCAAGGGCCTCACGTTCTAAGGTGCGTGTGAAAGCTCACATCATACAACAAACAGGGAATGTCGCCATACGCACATTAAAATATTACATGTGCGATTTATAAATGAACACATTTTTAAATTTCTAAACATGAAATCCACACATTTAAAATAAAAATAATGCTGTCACTGTCCCTCCTCACAGGTGTACTGTGACAGGGAGCAGCAGTGGCAGCAGGCTTTGTGCACGAAGCCCTGCTACAGGGTTTGAAGAACACAACATGTGGAAACTCCAGCTCGGGTGTAGCGGCTGAGTTTAACAGCAAGCCGGAGATGGCCCGCTCTTCCACAGTGACCCGCCACCTGCAGGCCCGTGCGCTCACGCCCTCACTCCAGGGCGGCCAAGAGCAAATCCTTCAGTCGGACAGACGTAGGCGCCAGTCCTTACCCACTTACTCTCCACGTGGCCTCACACCCCATGCCTCAGTTTCCTCCTCTGAGAATGGGACAATGGCCTAAATGCCTCTCAATGCTGCCAAGAGAGGGTAATGCGGTCGGTGCTCACGGAGAGAGCCTGGCCCAGGCCTGGAAGGCGGATGCTCCTGCAGGGGTGCCCACTGCCTGTTTGCCACTGGGCTTGTGTGCATGTGTGTGGGCTTGTGTGCATGTGTGTGGGCTTGTGTGCATGTGTGTGTGATGGAAAATATACTTCTCGAGTAATGAACTGATGGGATTGAGGCCTTGCCCTTCAGGGTGACTCAGGCTCCTGGAGGAGACCGACCGCCACCAGGCCGTTGCACCAGCGTGGGAAGGCTGCGGCACAGGGATGTGCAGAGGGCCCTGGGAGCACAGGAGGCCTCGCCCAACCCTGCCAAAGGAAAGATGCTCATCCTGAGGTCAAGGAGTATCAGGAATTAGCCACGTGGCAAAGGAGAGATTCCCCAGAAAGGGGGTCACAGGAGGAAAGGCACAGGGGTTGGAGGGAGCCTGGTATGCCAGGGGCTCTATCAGCGGCTTCTGTGGGCTGAAGCAGTGTCCCCTGGTATCTGTGTGGGGACTGGTCTCAGGACCACTCACAGACACCAAGACCGCAGCTGCTCCAGTCCCTATAACAAACGGCACTGTGTCAGCCAGGAGCCACGCATGTCCTCCCACCAGCTGTAAGTCACCTGTGACTGTAGCCCCAGACACAATGAAAATGCGCATAAGCGGCTGCTCTGCAGTCTGTTTAGCGGACAATGGGGGCCACCACTCAGGCAGGTTCCCCCCTAGCTCCATCTGTGTTTGGCTGGATCCGTGGATGCGAACCCACAGATGGAGGGGCCAGTTCTGGGACGCAGGCTGTGCACGGAAGCACACCTGGGCTCCGTGTGGTTTTCACCGAGCAAGGGCTCAAGCACACAAGTGCTGGGCAGACGGGATCCTCGCGTCTCCTCCGAGCTGGCTCTGTAAGCACCAGTGGTGGCCAAGTTGGCAGCACAAGTCAAGGAACTGAGGTTCATGCCCTTTGGCCCATAAATCTAGCGCTGTCAATTTGTCCCCAGAAAAGAGCCCCAGACAAGATCAGAGATGTGTACACAAAGATGATGAGGCAGAAGAAGTTAGGCCGTTCAGCGTCGGCAGAACAATGTGGGTGGATAAAGAGAAAATCAACTGACGGTCATCTTTCCTGAGGGGACAAAGACATCCCCCAATGCTAACAAGGGTCTGACAAGACAGGCCCAGATGCGGACACTCTCTGCTGCTAAGGAAGGAACCACATTCTTTCTATTGGCGCCTGAGGCATGGATCAAAGACTGGACCAGAATTCCCCGCACCTGTATCCTAGGTACAGGGGCAGGGAAGCAGTGACCAATCGAGGAGAGGACGTCATATAGAAAGGGCAAAGCTCACTGCCTCCTTGGCTCTGTATCCTTCCCCCACTGTGGGCGAAGTCTGCTCTTTTCCCTGTGCTTTACTTTCTATAATAAAATTCGTCTCCTACACTTGCCTCGGTGTCCCTCGGTTTCATTCTTCGACTCCAAGAGGACACGAACCCGACATCCGCACCACCGGCATCAATGGGACCCAGAATCGACCACAGAGGTATAACCACATCATTACTACCCAGCTACTCAACTCTCCTGTAGAAGTTGTAAGGACAAAGAAGAGGCACTATAACATTAGGAGAAAAAGAAAAACGCAGAACTCTCTGCTGGCAGCAGCTCAAGGGGAAGAGGGTCTTTCCGGCAGCAACTGACACCAGCAGCAGGCCCTGGGCCCCCATGTGGTCACTGCCAGCATAGTGTGCACACACCAACGCTTGAGGGACCTCCTGAGTGGGCCTCTCCTGTGGCCTAGAGATGCCTTCGCAATTCATCTGTGTCGCCACGAACCAGCCAGGGGCTGAGTGGGTAGAGAGGAGTGGCAGACTGGAGGAGGCAAGAGAGAGAGAGGAAGGAGGAACAGAAAGGTTGAAAAGAGAGGGAGTGAGAGGGAGGGTGAGATAAAGAGGGAAGACAGAAAGGAAACACGGGCAGAAGAGTGGACAGACAGAAAGATAATACCTTTCTCCTTTCTCCTTTGGAATTCCCTGAAATCCTACCCCACCCACTGGGGACGGACGCGAGCCAAGTGCAAAGCCTGCACGGTAAAGTTGACACTGAAAAGCCACCTCGCAAGGGCCACCTAAGCCTGGCGCTGGTGGCAGCTGAGTTTCTCCTGCTAGGGTCTGGAGTTGGAGGACAGCCCAGGCAAGGCGGAGGCTGCTTCTCCAGACCCGCCTTAGGGCCACCTGCCCCAGCTGGGGAAGAGCAGGTGTCAGCGGGACGTCTTCGCTCCCTTGCCTAAGTATTCTGCCCAGCTGTGCTGAGAGAAATCAGCCTCAGAAGCAGCAGGTGTCCTAAGGAGCAACCTCGAAACACGGCATTCAACCTCAGCTGCGGGTGGGGAGGTTCACGGTCACAAGGAACCATCTGGATCGCTGTCCCAGCAAAGAGTCTAGGCATCCTGGGTCCTCCTCTCCCTCCCACATGGCAGGAATGATGCCTGTCCTCTGCACACGGGCCCAATGGTGGCCATCAGGAAACCTACAAATCCATTAAGGTCAGGGGGTCCTCAGAAGAAAATAGGACACACTGTTCTTACCAAACCAACACTTACCCAAAAATCACTGGTTTAGCTACTCTGACTATCTGGAAAATAGCAGAGAACCAAAGCTGTTATTAGAGTCAGAGAAAGGCTGTGACCCTGTCATCCGGAAGGGGACACTGACCTGAGTTCTGAAATATGAGCAGGAAGTCACTAAGCTGGAAAAACGGAGGAAAGGGAGAAAATTCCAGCAAAACAAATAATATATGCATTGTCCTCAGAGTCCTGGTGAAGGGCAGAGGAACAGGGAAGACACTGAGCCCCGGGACAGCAGGGAGGGTGCTCCCTCTCCCTCCAACCTCATCCGGTCTCGGGGCTCCCCACTGCCTCCCTTTCTCAGCCCGACAGAACCCAAGCACCAGAGACTCACGCTTTACAACAGATGCATGGTTAGGCCTTAAGGCTCCTCTCTCACCCAGGAAGGTGGCAGAGGGCACAGCCACGTCCCCTCCCCTGTGATGCTCCACCAAGGTCTGGAGTCTGGCATCAATGAGTGGCTGTCCACACCGCATCCCAGAGGTCCCACACTGGGAAGGGGAGGCAGGCCCAGGGTGAGTGATCAGTAGCCTGGCAGGTGACCTGCCTGTCCAAGGACAAGAGGTAAAGAAGCCTCACCGTGGGGCAAGGTGCTGGCATGCCCTGAATACAACTGCATCGTAAGGCCGAGGCAGTGAAAGCATGATCCTCAAGGTTGTTCACCCTTCAGGCCCTCCACCTGGCACTGCGAAGCTCACATCTGCAACTCCAAAATCCCACAGGACGGGCAGGGGTTCCACCTGCATGCAAGGCCCCCGGCACGGCCCAGGTGGCCCTCCACAGACCCTGCAATGGCCTGGAATCTGACCCAGCTCTCACCAAACTCTCCACTCACCACACCAGATGAGCAGCTAGGAAGCAACACAACTGAGCGTCCCAGGATGATCTTGGGGTGAGCTCTCCTGCCCTCCCCACCCTGCCATGCTCCAAGGTGGGCTCAGTGTACTGTGACCCACCCGCTGGCTAGAGCGAAATTGCCGTGACCAGTGGGGGAGAAGGTGAGCGCACCACCAGGTGCAGCCTTAGAGGCAGGGGGCTCCAGCTCTCGCTCTGGAGTCCACCCCCATGAAAACCACGCGAGCCGAGGAACGGCAGCCCCAGAATGAGGTGTGAGGAGCACACCTGCTCCAACAGAAGCCCACGATGGGTCCAGCTGAGCTCTGCCAAGCCTCTGCCACTCACAGACCCCAGAGCGATGCAGTTGGGGTGTATTTGTTATGCAGCATTACTGTATGGAAGCAGATCATTGCACCGTGGGACCGTGTGCTGGGAGCCATGGGAGCTGCCATCTGCAAGGCTGGGTAGCTCAAATACTTCATGCTTCCATGACTCAGATCCCACCTTTAAGAGCAGGCTTCCCCACTCCTGGTCTCCCAGCCAGCCTCCCCACAGCAGCGAGCACATGCTTTACTGAATCACAGAAAAGCACCCTACATGCTTCGATTTTTGCCTCCGGGGACAGCCAGGCAGCCACCACCTGTGTTCCTCACCACACTATCCAGGAAAGCCACCCAGGAAGCAGCAACCGTGTGAGGCTGAGTCTAATTAGCACACATTCGCTCTCCCCTCACCTGGGGACGAGGCAGGAACCAGAAATGCAGGTGGTCCCCACAGACCATCAGCCCGTTCTGCAAACTCAGGCCTGTTTCCATGACAAGGGCAGTGTGGAGCAGATCTCGGCCCCACCCTACCTGTAGAGGTTCAAGAACACCCCCTGCAGATGCAGCGTCTGAGTTGAAAACAACATGCTTGTCCCGGGCCTCAGGACCGGAGGGGACATGCACGCAGCTTGCAGAGGGCAATGCTAACTACAGTGAGGTCTGCTGCTCACACCCCCACGCACGTCCGTGTTTCCTTGTCTCTGCTTCTTACTTCATGCAAAGAAACCTGGACAGAAAAGCTTTGCCTTTAAGAAATCCTCACTCCTGGGACCTGGAGCGGTGGCTCAGCAGTTAAGGCACTTGCCTGGCATGCGCAAGTATGTGAGTTCAAACCCCAGCACCCGTACCCAACAAAGTCTCAGGGCACCTTAAACCACATGAAAAACTAAATAAACTTGATTCTCTCTCTCTCTCTCTCTCTCTCTCACTGTCCCTCTCTTAGAAAGAAAGAAAGAAAGAAAGAAAGAAAGAAAGAAAGAAAGAAAGAAAGAAAGAAAGACAGAAAGAAAGAAAGAAAGAAAGAAGAAATCCACACCCCTAGAGCTCACAGCAGACATCAGTTCTGCATTCCATGGGCTTTCAGTTCAATTCTTACCTCACTGAGGAAATGAGCAGCATGACAGATACAAATGAGGAAACTCAGAGAAGTGAAGTGATTTTCTCAAGGTAACACAGCCAAGTCCCACCTGGCACCTACGCAGTGTATGCCCCAGTGAGCCCTGTTGGTTAGCTCTGTGCAGCAGATGCTGCGATCGAGCCTCAGTTCCCTCCCCTGTGAAATGGCAATACGAGCACCACCCACGAGCGCACCTCCTGGCAGGACTGGTGAATGTGGCTGGCAGGGGAAGGAAGGGGAAGACACTCAACCCGCTCATCAGTTAACACTGGCAGTGCCTCCCACAGCCCTGAGCACTGGGCTCACCAGAGGCAATGTGGCTTGCGGCTCAGGACACGGGTGTGAGGCTGGACAGCAGGGCTTCTGAGCCAGTCTCACCCCTAACCCTCAACAGGGCAAGTTCCCCTCTGCACCCCACTTTCCCATGTGTGATGCAGAGCATTATTTCAGAAATTAAATGAACACACGAACAGCACTTAGATCAGGGCCTCGACTTGGGGAAACGGATGTCACTGCAGTGCTCAGCCCCACCTTCAGCTTCTGTCACCACCATGCCCCTAGTCCATCTGATTTGCTGCAACAGAAAAGCTGAGACCAGTAAAGAATGAGCAGTTAGCATTGATCACGGCTGTGGAGGCTGGGAAGTCAAGAGTGCAGTGCTGGCACCTCATGAGGACAATTGTGCTGTGTCACCCAGTGGCAGAAGGCAAGGGAGCAAGAGGGGACCAGAAAGCCCACTCTCCAGCTCACTGCCAGCCCCATGATGACCTCATTCGGCCGGGTGAGGGCAGAGCGTCGTGGCCTACTCCCCCCAGGCTCTACCTCCAAGTGCTGTTGGGACGGGGACTGTGGGGACGCGTTGGAGCCCTGCACACCTCCAATGCAGTGCTTTCCTAGGTCTTGTAGCATCCACCCTGAACACATGCTCACTGCTCATGTCCACCTCCCAAGTTGCCCTCGCCACAGGTCACCTCTGCCTGTCTTGTCCCCCACATAACAGCCAGAGTGGCCTTTCTGAAACACATCTCGCCTCTGCTCTGCACTCTTCGCCAGCTCCGCCCCCAGCCTCCTCCTGACCTCACTGCCCTCTCAGCTTGACCCGGCTTGCTCCTCCGTTGCCGCCTCCCCCAGCCTCCCTAAAGTGCACCTATGCGGCCTGAGCCTTCACCTGTGCCCTCCTGCAGCACGGGCCAGATCCACTCTGCCCACCAGCTCCTCGTCCTGACCCCAGGACCCTGCAGGAACTCCCTGGAGTCTGCTTCGGTCCTGAGACTTCATCCTCCAGCTCAGGAGACGGCAATCCTTGCCTTGGCGCCAAGATGACAGTGGGTCCCCACCGCTTCTTGGCGGCAGACCTTCAACAAGAAGGTCGGTGGGATTCAGCTTCCTCGCTGGTAAACGGTACCAACCAAAGTGACCAACAGGACCACTGAAGATGCGAAAGCTGTGGAATTCACATGCTCTGTGATCAGGCACTTGAGGAAGCAGAAGTTATTATTATTCTGAATAACTTCCCAGGACTCTGGGGACAGCAGCGTGGAGAAGAGGACCTGAAGGACTTCAGAGGGCAAACGCAGGGCATGCTACGTAAAGAGCTGCCCAAGGGCAAGGCCTCTGCCAGGAGAGGTGGTGGCCCTCCTGTCCCTGGAGGAAGGCAAGGACACATATTGGAACTGCATGAGCAGGAGGCAAGGGGAAGCCATGCACTCTTTCTTGCCTCCTCAAATGCACAAACAGAATATTTTACAAAACACAAAAGGTTCCTTTCAAGTTTGAGCTATTGATCAGATATTTGTGAGATCTCTTAGGACTTAGGCCCTGAGGGTCTGCGAATACGGTTTGATAAAAAGCACAGGCAGCATAACTTGGGGCCAGATGGCCACCTGTCTGCTCCACGCAGCTCTGCACCAGGTCCCTGTGTCTTCCAGGGAACTGACCCCAGGTTGTGGCAGCATGTCCTCATCAGCCAGGCCCCAGGAGGGGTCGTGCACACGGTGATCCAGCTTGTGGCCTGCGGAAAGCTATTTCTTTCAGGATGTGATGCACAGAAACCGGAAGTCAGCCAGATCCGCCCTCTCCCCAGAGCACCGCTGCACAAGCCCCTCCCTGTTCACTTGTCAAGCTCCCACAGCCCTTCATGCTACCCTGCTCTGCTGGATGGTGACCACCTCAATGCTAGTGGCACAGAGAAGGCGTTCGCTAAGGAAGGCCAAACACAGGAGCAGCTAAAACGCTGCTCAGCCAAAAGCACAGCTTGCAACTGGGCTTCATTCATCTCCCACACTGCATGGTGTCCTGTGATGAGTCACCAGTGTGCAAGCGTGCCCCCTGAGGAAAGGCGGGAAACAAGTGGTCATGTGGAGCTGACAGACAGGAGCAACAAGTCAAGCACACTGATGTGGGCAGCTCCCAGCTCCGAGCCCCAGGAGGAGCAGTGCCCCCTGGATGACAGGCACGGCAGACACAAAGGCAGAGGCCCAGAGAGGGAACCTGGTCAGGGGGAAGAGGCTGCGAGCACACGGAGGCCGTGTGGAGCTGGGACCCACATGTCCCCAGCCGTCACTTCCTCCTCCTAGTCCCTTGTTCATTTCCTAAACCACCTTCTCTAGGAAGCAGCTCAGCTCCTAGCCCCCGCCCCCCCCCACCACTCCAGAGCTGTCTCTTTCCAGAACAAAGGCAAGATTTGGTGTTCAGGAAGCACTTTCAGACAGGATGAAATTGTACAGCGCTGTTGAAAGGATAAGAGACACCAAATGGTACCAACGAGGTCAGCAGCCACGCCTAGGCCACTCCTGCCTGTGCTCCTGTGTCTCCAGGGGCCTCAGCAGCTTCTAACCGCAGGCGCGCTCTTCAGCACCACAGCGCTATCCGCTGCCCAGACCTCCTCCTGGTACACCCCAGCAGTCCTCCGGCATCCTCAAAAGGTCCCCTCTGTGGCTGGAGCTTCCTTCTACCCACAGCAAACGAGACTGCATTAGCCCCTCTCTGCTCCTGAGAGCTCAGGCTCCACCTGATGGATGCACCCAAAGCAATCTGTGTTGTAGCAACACAAACTTTGCGGGCTGCAGAGATTCAGCGGCACGGCTGCAGAGGAGCTCCCGGCCCTCCACTGCACCCACAGCACCCCAGCATTTTCCAAGTCTCCACAAGGCCTCTTGCACTGGTCCTCTGATCCCTGCCTCTGGCCCTTGCCCCTCACCCCCGCTCCAAGCTGAATTCCTAACTTCGCACTCAGCAGTGTCTCTGTTCAACCTAAGGTTGAATGCTGGGTCTTTTCTCCGTAGCACCCACCAGGTGTCCGTTCACGTTTGATCTTCATATCTCCTCCAAAAAGCCCGTCTTGGCCGTGTGATCTGCTCTGACCAGCAGACCATGAGCAGGTAGCAAACAGGCTGCACTGGAGCAGAATCCTAAAGGCATTCATGGCTGCTGCCAATCTCTGTCTCGGCTGCTCCTCCACCTCAGGTCTCAAAGCAAGGAGAAATGTGGAGCAGACTCACCGTCCAGCAGCAGCCAGGGGCAAACAGACAGCCAACCCGCAGCCCTCACGCAGCATGAGCAAGAATCACAGCAGGTCGTTGATATCTCCAGGTTGTTGAGAAACAAGCTAGCGCAGTAGTAACAACAGCAGCAGCTCACCCACACAGCGACTGCCAGGTGCAGGCGTGCTAAGCATCTCACATGCATTGTCATTTAACTTTCAGGGGGAAAATTATGCACTTTTATTATTCCTATGTTACACAGTGTGTGCAGAAAAAAAAAATGATGCAAACAGAATAGGCGAATTTCCAGAGTCACACAGCTAATAAGAGGAGCAACCAGGATCCAGACCCAGAGTCTGACTTCAGAATCTCACCCTTACATGCTGCCTTCATCACACCAGCCTCCCAGCTCAAGAATTTGCAGTGGCTCCCTATCACCCACAGAAGAACGTCAAAGCACCCTACAACTTGGAACTAAATTATCTATTCCAAGTTTTTCACTGGAAAGAAAATCCAGGAATCCAAGGCCCAGGAAGACTTTCTAGGACAACTAAACTCATTAGAATCTGATCCAGACTTAGAACCCATGTGTTATTTCTACGCCTTTCTCCCCAGCAGTCGGCACCTGGCTCATTCCAACCTCTAAGTGCAGTGAAGCCACCCACTGCTTTGCCAAGGCTGAGTCCTCTCTTCTCTGAATTCCTCTGGACACCTAGGCTCTGGTCTGGCTTGCTCTTTAGCTATTCTTCCTTCCCATGTGTGCACTTTGTCACTTGGATGGCAAGCTCCTTACAACACCTTGCACAGTTCAAAGAACACAGCGGACACATAGTTCACACCTGCTCTAGCTGAAGCTCAGCATTTTCATTTCTCAGACAGAGCCTGAGTGTGGAGAAAGGAACTGTTACCCATTAGACACTTGCTATGTGCCAAGCTAAATCATGTACCATATTCCATGTGTCCCCTGGATTAAGCCTTGGCCAAGTTCATTGGAAGAAACACGTATTCAGGGTGGAGGTGTCACAGTTGTGTTATTAAGATGTCATAACTTAATGTCTCCTTTGAGACACTTTGCACCAGTTTCATTTAAACAGAATGATGGTTCCCCTAGCATGTGGCCGTTTCTCCTTGCTCCCCATCATGAACTGGACGTAACTGAGGGTGTCTGCTTAATTATGAGCAAGTGTGTTCTCTGCTCTTCCGGAACTCTAGTCCTGATATTCAACTTCGATCTGATTCCACAGCATGCACAGCAAATCATGCAATCACAGGCATGCGAAATCCTGTGTGCAAAGGCAGAGAGGAATGCACACCTGCATGAGCCGGGTGATGCTCCCCGGAGCACAGCAGGCCCGGTGGGCCCCCGGGTATGTTTCCATATTTGCACTTTAGAATAACTAACGCAGCCCAATGTCCGCTTTGCTTAATGACCTTTCTTCCCTGTCCATCTTCACTGTTTGATTGAATACACACACACATTTATATACCAAAGATATACACTTGCATTTACAAATAGACCACACACCAGCACACTGAGAGAGAGGAGAGGAAGAGAGAGCCGGTGTGTGATTTTCTCAGCCAGCAGAGCAGCTCATCCACTCTCACATGAACTTGAAGGTGGATCTTTCCTCCACAATCCAGTGAAAGAACCTTGACATATCCTTAAACATCTCTGAACCTCAGTTCACCCTTGGAAGCAAGGGTGATCCACCTGGGCCGCATTCCTCCCAGCACAGTTCTGAGAACCAAGCGAGAGTGAAAGTCACGCTGCAAGCTTGGACCACCGCAGGAGCTCACAGGACAGGCACTCAGGAGGCCTGGCTTTAACAACAGCAGAGGTAACCACCACAGTGCACCCTAACTCTCCCCCTTCCCTGCTTCCATCTGGAGCCAACAGTGTCTTCAAGGCAACGAAGCCAACCTGCGCCTTTGTTTGCTGAGAGCCACACCCAGGATGTCCTCCAGGCTTAATGCTCAGTGGGCACAGAAACAGCTTCAGCTAAGTTAATCCCCAGCTGTGCCGTTTATTTTTTTAAAAGCCACACAGAGCTTTATCCATATTTTAAGCAGTCCTTTGGTCCTTGGGGGCAAAAGCTAAATGCCTGCATCTTTCCCCTCCTCCTCCTCTGCCCGGCCAGTCCTTGCTTCATCTGGAAGAGCAGGTGCAAAGCCAGCCAGCTCCTCCACTTGCCCGGGAGCCTGGCACAGTTCAAGCACAGACAGGGTGCTTGCCACCATTATTCACCGAGCAAATGACTGCTGTGGGACAGGCAGGGGTGCAGCACCCATAGGTCCTGGTCTCTGTCGCATTATCAGCAAAAGACCATTGGGCAGCTGAAGGGTCCTAAAGACATCCCTGTCCAAATCTGTCCTCTGTTGCTTATTGTTTTTGCCTTAAAACCACACATCTCTCTGGCTAGGATGGGCGATCCAGATGAACAAAAAAGCAAAATTTTCAGTACTCTCCTGGCCATGCTCATGAGAACCACCTTCTGAGGTTGCTCTTTACCCACAGGCTGACTGCTTGCTTCGCATGAGGAACCAACGCAGAAAGAGGCCAGCCACATCCAAAGCTCCCCTTGGGCCAGGTGCACCCACACACCTAAGCAGTGCCAGGGCAGCCAGGAAGCCAGGCAGCGGAAGATGCTCGTGAATCTCGCTAGAGGAGGTGCCCACTTTGGATGTCAGAACACTGAGATTCCGAGAGATGCCAGAACAGAAGGCACACCCAGAGCCATCTGTTGCAAAAGGCAGGCAGGGCAGTTCTCAGCAGAACTCACAGCAGGGTGCCCACCTGTGAGCAGGGCTCAGCGGCAGCATTTACAGACCCGCCTCATAGGCATCTGTTAAACTTCTTCCTGGGACACTGGCACCCTGAAAAACAGAGACCTGCCGTGGGCACAGCACCACACAGGGGAACCCAAGGACCCTGACTCATCAGTCCCTACATCACTTTCATCTCCACCACCTGCCCTGGGTCTCCAAGGAGCAGGTGCAGGGGTCGCAGGGCAGGGACCTCCTCAGACCAAAATTCTGGGCTTTCTTCCCTGGCTGCCTGGCCTGGGTCACCACATTCCTTCCACTGATTCTTTGCCAACTAGTGTTTACAGGTTGGCCCCTTCGCCCTCTGGATCTCTGACAGCTGAGCATAGAGATTATAATAAGATGTGTCCTCATCCTCAGGGCTCACACCTTTGAATAGGAACTCAGCAAAGGCCTGCAGGCCAGAGCCCCAGCTGAGCCCACCAGGGATTTCCAACTCAAGGCTCAGCCCAGGTAAGCAGATGGGGCAGTGCAGGGGTGGCAGGGCCCAGGTTTGGCTCAGCCTTTGGCTCACCAGTACCCCCAGCCCACAAGCCAGACTTCATGTGGCTTCATGAGGCTACATGTGCTTTCCGTGGGCAATGTCTCCCTCCAAGGACTGTTGCTAGTATTCTATAAAACAAAGGCTACTCTGCCCTGGGCAGGTGTGTAGTGAATAACAGCTTCCTCCCTGATCTGAAATTCTGCAAAAAATGAGCAGCTGAGTCTCAGGTCCTCACACCTGGGGAATCACCCTGCGGATTCCACCCCTCCTCTCTGCACCTGGCTGCTCTGCCTGCCACCCAAGGCCACAACGCTTGTGGTGTGCATCCCTCCGCATTCTGATGCCACGCAGGGGTGGCGGAGGCCCAGCTCCTGGCCGCTGAGGCCTCTGCTCCCCACGGAGACAAAGCGTCAAGACCAGGGTTCCTTTGTTTCCAGCCACACCCTGGGACACAGCCCTGCAGCTCATCCCACAGTCCCTTTCCCACCCTCCAGCAGACCGGCCTCCAAGGGTTAACCCTTCTGGGGCCGCAGCCACCGGTGTCGCGGAGAGGTTATTTTTAGCTGCGGGAGGGTGGGCGCGGGCCTCCGTCATGGCGCTATCTCGGGGTCCTGGGTCCGACTTCCACCCCATTATTAGCGGAGGGAAGTGGGAAGCGGAGATTCCGTTTTCTCTTTCTTACGCGGCTACGAGGTGCAGGGGGCCCGAAAGGTTCAGGGCCTGCACGCGCCAGGCTCGGCGCACCCTCCCCACCAGCCCGCAGCCGAGGGAGGGGGCTCGGACCCTGCGCCCCTCCCTCTTTTGTTCAGCTCCGCATCCTCCCTGGTCACGCCATCCCCTGGCACATCCCGCAGGGGAGGGGGCTGCACGCCCGCGGGGAGAGGGACCTGAGGCTCCAGCCCCGCCCCGCCATGTGGGGCTCCCCCCTCATTGTCCCCAGAGGCTGGGGGGAGGGGCTGCCATGCCCAGACCGGCCCCGCCCCACCCGTGGCGACGCAGGAAGCCTTGGGGGCGTCCCTGCTGTCCCCCGCGGATCTGGACTCTGGCCAGATCCCCCACGCCACAAAGGACCGCGGCGGGGGCGCTTACCGTGATGTGCGGGATGCTCTTTTTGCCCTGGTAAGACATGGTCCCTCCGGCGCCCTCGGCCTGGCCGCTGGACCTGCGCGCTATCTGCCGCTCGGTTGGGCTCTTTCTCCGCCCGGCTACCCGCGGGCGCGGTGACAAAGGCCCGGGAGGAATGGAGAGAGGGACAGAGGCTCGGCGCCCGCGGAAGCCCACGCGCGGCTGCTCCGGCTGCCAACACCGCCCGGCTCGGCGAGGAGGGCGGGAGGAGGAGGAGAGGCAGGGCGGGAGGAGGGGGCTGCAGACAGACAGCTCCTCCCGGCGGCGGGAGCCGAGCCCGATTCGCCCCTCTCGGCTCGAACCAGGAAGCGCTTCCCTTCCGATCCCCCCCCCACTCCGCCCCCGCCCAGCCCCGCCGACCCCCGCCCGGCGCGCACGCCCTCGGCTGCGCCCGGCCTCGCTGTTGCGAATGGGAGAATCTGGTTTTCAGGGGCCGTTTAAAAGCAACAAATGGCCTTTGATCGCACAAGCAGAGTCCGTGGGCAGCGCTACAGGTGTGTGGCACTGTATCTAGGGGTCTCGCCTGATTCTAAGCACTGGCAGGAAGGGAGGGCCAGGTGCCAGGACCCGCCCAAGCTTCCAAGAGCATTCCTGGCCGGCCAGGATCGCGCCCAACGATCGCCCCCCTCCGGCCACTTCTTCCACAGCCTGTCTGTTCATCACTGCGCCAACCGCTGAAAGGACCAAGCCCTTTTCCATCTCCAACCCCAAGCCTCTTTCCAAGCTATAACCTCCCGCAGGATACCTCACCCTAGACACAAGGTTGCTGGTTTTCCAGACCAGTTTCCAACGCCTGCTCCCTAAAGATTCTCTCGCTACCCTCCCCACCCCATCACCTAAACAGCCTTCACTAAGGGGCCTCTAAGGCCAAGGGGATGCAGCAAGGGGATGCAAGGCCACAATTCCAAGAGGCCCTGCTCTCTTCCCAGCAGCAAGCAGCTCTTTCACCACAGAGGCCTGGCGTTGGGGCCACCGGGACACCTGCACACTTGCCTGCCAGATTGAGGTTTCCACGGCTCCTGGAGACAGGCCGGGCAACAGGAGGAGGAATAGGATGCTCCTGCCTCTCAGTTGGGTGTTCACCAGCCCAGGGGGCCCATGAGCAAAATGTAGCTCAGGGAGAGATGGGCAGGAAGCCAGGACATAACTTGATGAATTTCATAACAGAGAAGAAAAGATGGAAGAGGGAGGAAAGGGGGGGTGGTCTCAGCAAGCCCTTCCAGCACTGGACAGGTGCCCCAAAACCACCGGGATAGGACAACCTTTCCTGCCATCTCTGTGCATTTTCTGCCTGCAAAGCCCAAACCCACCCTGGAAGATCCATCTCCACTACTTCCCAGTTTCCACTCAGAGAGAGGGTAGGCTAGGCTTGCTAAAGCCCCTCAGTTTGGGGGTTTGGCCTGGGGCCTGGAGCCCTGACCTCTTCCACCACCCAGGTCAATTCCCTAGTCCAGTTCCCTGATCCACACCAGGAGATCAGAGATTGAGCCTTTAAAAAGGGGCGGGGCTTTAGGTTCACAGAGGAGAGCAAACTTAGTATTCCAAGAACACAAGTCCTTGATTTTCCCATTTCACAGATGGGAAATTAAGGGTTAGAGGGACAAAGTTATCAAAGGTGTCTAAGGTCAGGGGTATTACAACACAGCATAGTCAAAATTGAACCCCTGAGTTTACCATTACTGAGTTTATAGTTTAACTTTCTTTTGCTACCTTCAAAGAGTACTTGATGCATTGAGTGTCTACCCATATTTGGTAAATATATCCTGTATGAAGAAACAAGGAGGAGCTGGAGCAGTGGCTCAGCGGTTAGGGCATGAGCAGGGATGCTGGTTTGAACCCCAACACCACGTACACAATGAAATGTGGGAGCAATGAAAGCCACATGAGAAACTAAACAAAACTGATTCCCTCCCTCTCTCTACCAAAAAAAAAAAAAAAGAAAAAGAAAAGAACTGAGTTTTGGTGTCATTTCAGAACACAATTATAAATAGGGTGAAATTCAATTCTCTACAAGGAAAGCTAGTTTATTGTAGCAGGGGGTGTGAATCTCTAATTCTTAAATAATCAGGTATGTGATGGTTAAGTTGAGGCCTATAGGAGTAAATTGATATGCCCCAGGTCCAGTGCAAAACGAATTCGCTGCAGAGCTGAGTCTGGAAGCCAGTTCAGTGGCCCTGAGCATCGTTCTAAGTTCTTGCGAATGATGTGAGACTGAGGATGGGGATGGCCTCCTTCTGATTCCTATATTTCGTTCCTCAGCGCTAAATCCTAGGTTCCAACACCGGACAGTCCCTAGTCAGTCTAAAGATCTGGGCAGGAAAGCTGCAGAGATGGGGACAGGACCATGTGCGAATCAGAGGGAGGAGCACCTGCTTCAGACTGGCCAAACAGATCGCTGCTCCCAAGCAGACTTCGCGGGTAACAAGTGCCTCAGCCAATCAGCTTCTAGCAGAGGCAAATGTTGCGCCTGCGCCAGGGAAACCCCACCTCCCAGGAAAGAGCCTGTGGGCGGGGGAGGGGTCCCGCACCAGCAGCACAGCGCAGAAGCAATGAGGCCCGCCCCGGAACCCGACCCTCAGTAACCCAGGCCCCGCGGCCGCAAGAATTAAAATGCTCCCTCCTGGGAGACCACGAGCCCCTCCACTCCACCGACCCGACCCTCTCCTGCTTTTGGAGCCCTCTGCGCGCCAGAGGCGCGGCCTTTTATCGGGTCCCTAAGAAGCTACGAAAAAAGGGCAGAGGGTACTGGTGCGGAGAGAGGAAGGAAAATCTGAGAGAAGAGACCAGAGTCCCCAGCCGCCGAGGCGCGGCTGCCCGGCGGCTCTGGCAGATCCCCGGGCTTTTCTGGCGTAGCGCCGCTCCAGCAGGTGTGCACCTCCGGACAGCTCCCGGCCATGCACAAAGCGCTCTCGCCTGCCTGGCACTCCACCAGACTGAGAGAAGTCTGCCATCCTCGTGGCACAGACTAAGACGCTGAGGTTGGAGAGGGCCAAGCTCCTTGACTAGTTCCCCCGTGCTGGCCCCGGCTTCTCTACGGCCGCGCAGACTCTGGATGGAGCTGGGGAGCCTGTATCCCACACGAGATCGGACCACAGGAAATGGGGCTTGATAAAGAAGGGATGGGGAAAGGGGATTGGAGTAGCTGGCCATCTCCCTCACCCCACCTCCCACACACTCTTTGAGACCTTCTCAGAGGCCCGGATTCAGGACCGCGGACAGCTCTCCAGCTAAGCTGCGAGCATCTGCAAGAGATGCGGCTGGAGGGACACCACCAGCCTTAGGCCGGCCCAGCACCTACTACTCCAGGAAGCCCTCCCAGATTGCCCTATAGATCAAGCTGTGCCCCCGGGTTCACTTTAAACCTCTCAAAAATCACACTAAAAGGGACAAGGTTAATTAAAATAATGACAAAGCTTACAAACATTTCTGAAGTGCTCACTGCCTACCCTCATTAACTGATTTCATTCTCACAATGAACCTGCCAGTCAGGCCAGCCTGGGAACTTCTGGAGGGTGGGGCCAGGTTCCTGAGCTGAGGACCCATCAGGTTCATGCCCTGAGTTCTGAACCAAGCCAACAGCTGGCCCTGGGTGCTCTTCTGTTTCCCTGGAACTGGTTCTAACCTCATCCATCCATGCTAATTAGGGCTGTGCCATCCACATACCCATCTTTTCACCAGTTCCCTGGCGACCCCCAGCTTAGGGGAGAAGACCATGGTGCCCAAGCCCTGGCATTCCTCCTCCCTGGTACCTTCATCCCACTTTCAGAGTGAAGAAACCGTGTAAGTCCAGGAGGACACTGACTCCGGTTCAAATCCCAGCTCCGCCTTCAACCTGCCCCGCGAGGTGGACAGAGCCCCCTTGTTCTGCGGGACTCACAGGTATCCCTCAAAGGCAGCGCAGGCACCGGCACATGCAGGCTTCCATTTCCGACTGCCCTACGATCTAAGTCCTTAACTAAATCTCCCCCAAACCAGGAGGGGGGCACTCACGAAGGCCCCTCCCAGCGTGAAGCCGTGTGGCCAGGGCAATTCGGGGAACCTCTCCCGCGCCGGTACACAGCAAGAGTTCTGTGATTACCGAGTGAGTGAATATATGGATGGAAGAATGCTGAAAGAAGGGCGCTTTCCTTCTCCGCACTGAACAGGAACAAGGAACCCTAGGTTAACTCATCCCAGCGGTTCCTTTGCTACTCTAGGGTCCCTGCGACGGCTTTACTCAACTTACTTCCCCTCTCAGAATCCCGCTCTTCCTTTCTGCGGAAGAGGAGCCAGAACGAACCTCAGAGGTCCCTCATGGGTCTCGCAGACTATGCTGGCCAACCCTGGAAAAATCGGACGACCTCTCTGAACCCCTTGTATGATGAGGTGGGGGAGGGGCCGTTCCGTTGCTTTCCCAAGCCAGCTGGCAGCAGCCCCAGCCCATGGTCCCCGAGGGCCGCGCCCCCCACGTCCGGTCCACGCACTCCCCGAGGGTACCTGGCCATTGTCCCGGCCGAGTGGCAGGTCGCGAGGCGCAGGGCAACGAATGCGCAGGGCCGGCGGTCGCTCTTCGCGCTCGCCCGGAGAGCTGACTGCGGAGCCCGAGGGCTCGCTCACGTCGCTGGCCGTGTCCTCGCTGCCGCCCGGCCCCGGCAGGCCCACCGCGTCGGGCCGGCCAGCGCTGCGCGGCGTGCGGGCCGAGCCGCGGCGGCCCACGCTGTACGCGTCGAAGTCGATGGTCTTGTTCTCGTAGGCGCCCTCCACCGCGGCGAACATGCCGCCGTACTTCTGGCGCGGGGTCTGCGCCGCGCTGCCCGGGCGCGCCAGGTACACGGGCAGGTCGTCCTCCGTGTTCCACGCGCGCCGCCGGTCCGCCATCCCCGTCCAAGGCCGGCCGCCCGCCCGCGGCCCTCGCCTCCGCCGTGCGCCGCACTCCGCGCCTGGGTGCGGGCCCGCGGCTGCCCAGGCTGACTGCAGCCGGGAGAGGGCGGGGCGGGGCGCGGAGTGGGGCGGGGCGGGGGCGGGGCGGGGCGGGGCCTCAGGAGGCTGCGGGAGAGCTCGCCCGCCAGCTACAAAGGACCGGGAGGGGGACCGCGGCAGGGGCGGGGAGAGGTGGTGACGTGCAGGAGCCGCAGCGCAGAGGGCGGGCACCGAACCGCAGTGGCCGGGACGCACCCCCACTCCCCGCCCCCCAGGCAGAGCGCTGGGCGCAAGCTCTGGGAGGAGCGGGCTTGCACACACTTGCGGGCACGCGCGCACACACACGTTCTGACCCGCACACCAATTACACCAAACACGTGAGAGAGGTGCAGGCATGCTGCTACACACAAGTCGATTACAGGCACGCTCCCTCTGACACACACAGGCTCCTTCACGCACACAGGAGACAATTTCCCACACACAAGCACATATATGATTGGACGCCTTCCAAAACAATCACACACACACACACACACACACACACACACACACACACACACCACACACAATCAGAAATTCTCCTTGTCAAAGAACCTTATGCATGCACAACAAGTTCACACTGAAATTAATTGCCCAACCCTGAAGACACACATTGGACATGCTGTTCACCTCAGCACTACCGTATTGATCCCTGGATAGCACCTGGCACCAGATGGGCTCTGGGGACAGGGCTGTGAACAGAACAAAGTCCCTGCCCTCTGGGAGCAGATCTTCTAAAGAGTGAAGGACCTCTCCTTCAGTGCTGAAGGCAGAGGATGGTGCCACAGGGCAAAAGGGACAGGCCAGTAGCTCCTTCCTGCAGACACATGGGACAAAGGCCCTCTCGCACCCAAGCCAAGGCCTCACACACAAACTGGATGCACACGCCAGCGACAGTGACAGAGTATGACAGATTTTCTGCACCAGTACCAAAGGCAAACTCAAAGCAGTCCACACACGTGCACTCAGACTCCCGACAGAACGCCCACGCACATCCACACCAGAAGTCGGCAGCAGAAATAGAAGCGTGCTAGCAGGAGCACACAAAGAGATGGGTCACCGCACAGGCCCTGGCAGTCTCCCAGACAAACAGCGGCCATCTAAGGGCTCCTCCCACCATACAGGGTACAGCCCACCCTTGCTGGCCTGGAGCTTGGCGGTTCCTTTACTTGGGGCAACCAGAGGGCATAGGGATGT
>PVKS010019172.1:0-38803 GCA_004027875.1 Aplodontia rufa
CAAGTATTTTGTACTTGTTAAGGATAGCTCTGTGGACTAGGATGTGGTATATTTTAGAGAAGCATCTGTGAGCTGCTGAGAAGAAGGTACATTCAGCCAATTTAGGATGGAATATTCTGTAGATGTCGGTTAAGCCCAATTGATTAATAGAGTTGTTCAACTTGGAGATATCTTTGTTGATTTTTTGTTTTGATGGTCTGTCTAATGTTGGTAATGGTGTATTGGATTCTCCCAGTATTATTGTGTTGAGATCAATGAGGGGTTTAATGTCCTTGAGTAATTATTTCTATATATTTGGGGGGGGTGAAATTGGGAACATAAATGTTAATTATTTTTATGTCTTCTTGATGAATTGTCCCTTTTGGTATGATGTCATGTCCACCTTTGTCCTTTCTGACTAATTTTTGATTGAAATTAACTTTATTAGATATTAGGATCACCACGCCAGCTTGCTGTGTTGGACCACAGGCCTGGTAGACATTTTGCCAAGCTTTCACCTCCAGTCTGTGTCTGTTTTTGAGCGTGAGGGATGTCTCCTGTAGACAACATATTGTTGGAGCTGTGAGGTTGAGGAAGGGAATTATTTCCCCTTCTCCTCATTTTCAGATACAAGGGGTGTGGCTTGAAGACCGACAGTGAATATTACTCTTGGAGGGGTTATTGGAGCTTCTTATGTCTTTGCTTAGTTGTGATGGGGTGCTATTTGGATACCACACATCAATAATTGCCAGTCTAATCAGTGAAGAATTGTGAACCTTTATGTGCATATACCAGTTTCAGCTGAAACAGTTATAATGGTGATTAGTACCTATAGGAGCAGTTTTCTTCCATGAGAACTCTCATAATATATTAAGATATCAAGCAAATACCCATTTTCCAGAATGACCTTTTCTTCAGTTAGCAGGACCTCTGTAGTTGGGGAGAAGTAATGTCTAGAAAGCCAACAAAGTGAGATAGGGAGGTAGTGTGGAACTTGTGACTTAGAATAAAAAGCTACAAAGTATTAGCATGTTGTAGGCTATTCAATTAAGAATAAGGAAAAGATAGAAATGGGATGTGAGTGGGGTAAAGACTTTGAGTGAGGATGAGAGAGAACAGCATCTAGTTTAGGAACTGACAGAGTAAAAGGAAGAAGATGTTAGATTGGAGCGTGGTTCTTTACGACCCAAGGAGACTAAGGGCTAGTTTGCTATCATAGAGAGTTTCACCGGTCAGACTCCTTTGATATGGAGACAATCATATAATTTGTTTTGAGCTCAAGAAGGCACAGTGACAGTAGAAACCAACCACCTATACATACAAACAAACCAAAAAAACATATACATCCAAGAACATCAATTTCAGTAATAAAAATAGAGACAAAAAGCATTAAAAATTTTTAAAAATTAAAACAGTTAAAATAAGAAACAACAACAGCAACAACCATTAACAGAAAAGGGAGTTGGGAAGGTTCTGAGTTTTTGCTGCCTAAGTCAGTGTGTACCGTCAGGGACTGCATCAGAGCTGACATCTAGCTGGAGACTCTTCCTCATTGAGCTTATTGGAGGGGGCGAAGTTTGGTTATCTCCAGTGGCTGTGGGTTTTTCTAAAAGGTGTTGCAAATTTTTTCTGCTGTAGAGGGGTAGGAGACAATGCCCTTTCCCACTTCCTGTGAGAGTAGAGTTAATTGCCACCTGAGATGCACTCCTAGACAGATTATTTTCTGCTTGATCAAACTCCTGACCTTCTTAAACTGGGGACCCCGGAGCTGTTGGGAGTCTACTGGTTCCTGGTGTAGATGTATGTGACTCTGACTGTTCCAAGGAGAGTGGCCAGCTGGTTAGCTTCCCCGGGGCTGTTGCTCCCATTTTGGATGTCTTGTGATCTTCAACGGCCCCAAGGGATGCTGTGTGGGGTTGTCACAGTCCCAGCAAGGGAAGGCAGGTGTGAAGGAGACACCAGTCTAACTTGACCAGTGTTTATATAGGTTTCAAATGCAACCATTAGGGGGCATGGAAGCCCAGTCCCACCTGGAGAGCACAGGATCTATGGAGTCTTGGCAATGCACAGAAATCAGGGACTGAAAGTTTGGGATAGCACTGAGCCCAGGCTGCCCCTTTTATTTGAGGCTGATGCTAGTCCCTTTTTCGAGAGTTTCGGGCAGTTTCTGAAGTAACTGCAGCCAGTGGCCACCCTGGGTAAACATGCCCTATTGAGCAGAATTTGATCACAGACTCCTCCTGTTTGGACATGTAAGAGGGTGGGCATGAAGCCTCCAGTTACATATCCCACAAGCAGGAGGAAGGGTTACTAGTCCCACATAGGCCCGTGGGCAGATGGCCAGGACATAGAGCTATTAGAGCCAATTCTCTGCTCCTCCAGACTGAGGTCCCTAATCTGCACATATTCAATGGGTTTGGTTTTACTTTTCAGGAAGGAATGTCCAGACCTATCCTCAGGGAATTCTCAAGATGGTGGTGCCAGAGGGCTTATTCACAGGAACAAAGAGATGTAGGGCTGCTAGATCCAGCAAAATTAAATCATTCCCAGGGTGCAGGATGTGGCTTGGGCGTTCACAGACGTGTCCCAGTTAAATTACTTATGCACTGCTCCGCCCCCCCCCGCCCCCCCCCCCCGCCGGGATAAATCCCCTCCCCTCGGCTGTGAAGCCTGCAGTGGTGGAGCGGGCATGATTAGCACCTTGCTTAAGCTTGTTGTTATAAAGCTTCTTTCCTTTGGTGGTAATGAATTAGGGGAGACAGTTTCCTTGCACAAAGACCGGGACTATTCCTACCTTTAGTGACCATGTCCAGTTTCTGTAGTGTGAACTTTTGCTCAGGAGTGCCGGGGAATCACTGATATTGGTGTGGGCACAATGTTTTTTTCCCTCTCATTTCTTTTGTTGTGCTACTTTTTAAATTAATCTCATCCTATTTTTTACTTCTTGGTATTATTTCCTGAGCTTTGGAAATGCTGTTGAGGAAGTCATTGGCTGTGGCTAGTGTTAGAATGGTGACCCTATGTTTTCTTCTGGCAATTGCAAAGCTTCTTATCTAATTTTTAGGTCTTAATACACTTTGAGTTGACTAATGCACAGTGAGATAGGGATTTCGTTTCATTCTCCTACATATGGCTATCCAATTTTCCCAGGATTATTTGGTAAAAAAGGCTGTCTTTTCTACAAGGTATATTTTTTATATCTTTGTCAAGGTTCAGATGGCTCTGTGTGGGTTTGTCCCTATGTCTTCTATTCTTTTCCATTTTTCTATGTGTCTATTTTATGCCCAAGAGATACTCCTGAGGCATGTTTCAATTCAAGAAATGATCATATTGAAAAAAATATGTTTGTATTTAGTAGAATTCCAAAACCTCTATCCTGTTCCCTATTTTTGTAAATTCGTAATTTGTTTTATAATTGAAATTAAGTTGGAGTAAGAATCTGGACAAGAAAAACAAACAGTGGGATTGGGTATACAAAATTCTGTTAACAATATTTTTACTTTTTTACTTGAGTATTTTATTCTTCCTTCTGTCTACTCATAGACCCAAGGAATTAAAACAAGGTTTTAATGATACTTCTACCAAAATAAACTGAAATGCCCCAGAAAACTCACAGGGTTGCTTATTAAAGAAAACTTCCATCCAATAAGCAGTCAAAGAATAATTTATTTGATACTTTTGCTACTAGGAGACAGAAATTAAACTCCACTCTCCTGAACCAAAATGCTGAAGAGTCTTTGAATGTTGGAGTGAGCTAGTGAAAAAGGACTAAAAGCCTTGAGAGATCAGGCTATTCAATGTGATTAGATGGACTGTGTTTGCTAATGGGCAGTTGTAAAATTTAAGATATATAATCCCCAACAGAGACTGGGAATAGGGTAACTATCTTTCTTAATGATTATGATTCCAAGGAATGACTTCCAGGTATTTGAGAATGACATTCTTAGGTTGGAAGATAGACCTCTTAAAGGCACAGGGAAAGAATTTACAATTTTAGGTTTTCTGAAGTTCTCTAAGAAAAAGGAGGTTAAAAGACCTGAGACAGGAAGAATCTGATCTAAAATTTAGTCATAATATAAGAAGAATAAAGACCATGTCAATCAATGTCTAGATTACATATAGAAGGTCCTTAACTTTCATTGGGATTATATCTTGATAAACTCATTTTAAACTAAAATTATCATCAATCAAAATGCATTTAACGCACCTAAACTCCTGAGCATCAGTTTAGCTTAGATTACCTTTAATATGCTAAGTGCACTTAAAATAGCCTACATTTGGCCAAAATCACTTAACACAAAGCTTCTTTGCTAGTGAAATGTTGAATATCCATTGAATACAATACTGAAATGACAAACAGAATTATTGTGTGGGTATGCTCTCGCACCATTACAAAATTGAAAAATATCAAGTAAAATCATAATTTGTCTACCATATATATTTTAAATGTCCAAGAAAAGAAAGGTAATATCTCTCAGATACTATTTGGATTATAATATGATGTTTGGATTTAATTATTTCTGACCTCGTGTGTGCCATGGAAAAACAACTTTTGATGGCTCCATGACCTGAGAGTTTGGGAATCTTAGGATTAAAACAAATGATGAAGGGTTTATGCATAATGAGATGTTCCGTTTTTAACAAAAGGAAAATACTGCCATTTTAGCAAGATATCTGGATAAAACATTGTTCTTTAGTTGAGAAGTAATTTTTATAGCAATATTCATGCAGGGAAATTGTGCAGTTATGTGAGAAGCAGCTCCTTCTTGGCTTTTATTGACTCAGGATCCTATAGCTTGGACATAAGTTAGTGAAAGTAAGAAACTTGGACAGTTATTATACTTAGGTGAGTTAGGGAAGGATCCTAAATCTTCACATATTTGGAGGATCATCACGTCCACTTTCATTGTATTTTCATCCCTTGGTGGATTTTTAAATTTAAGAATTAGATAATTTTAATTTGAGTGACCTGCCATCAAACTATTCTTAGCTTCATTATGTTTTTATGAACTCTGTTTGTCCTCTCCATATATACAAACAGTCCTGACTTAAAATAGTTCGCTTTACAATTTGTAGACTTTACAATGTTGAGAAAGAGGTATGCACTGACGAGAAATCATACAATGAATTTCATATTTTGATCTTTTCCTGGGCAAACAACAAGCAGTGTGAGAGTGTTTTGGGGTGCTTGGCAGCGGCAGTGTGGTGTAGCTCTACCCTGGCACGTAATCATGAGGCCAAATACCTGAGGGTCTGCAGGACTGGGCTGCCAGCATTTATTTATTTATTTTTCTTGATATTGGTCTTCAATAAATTATATGAAACATTCAACCCTTTATTTTAAAATAAGCTTTGTGTTAGATTACTTTGCAAAACTGTAGTTTAGTATAACTCTTCTAAGAACATGTAAAGCAGACAATACTAAACTGTAATGATCAGTAAATTAGATGCATTAAATGCATTTTAAACATAATATTTTCAATTTAGTATACAATTATGAAGACAAATTTATTATAAATTGTGGGGGCATTTCTAATAATATAAAAAATAACTCACTCAGTTGTTGTGTATATCAATAATTCATAAAATAGATTTCCACAACACTTAACTACTAGAGTTGAGATAATTATTAACTATCTAGTTTAAAAAGAGAAATTCCAACAACTGAAAATCTTATACAGTATTTCTTCAGTGTAAGGGATCAGCAAAGGAGGTACAAAAGTGGAAATTCAGAAAATTAAATGAAAAGACAATATTGGTATTAAGGAATTAATGGATTAGACCAAGATGAGTAAGAATTGTAAGGGAAACATATCTATCTTTTATAATAAATAGGTATTGTAGTGAGACAAATATAATAAAATATTAATGACAGGTTAAATCACCACTGCAGAGGAATAATATGAAAATAAGAGATAATGAGATAAAATCATAAATAACTCCTTCTAGAAGTTCGATTTTGAAGGGAATTAATTAACCAGAGCTTTAACTGTGTAAGGTGCTGTAGTGTATAGTATAATAATAATAAAATGTTTACTGGAAAAAATCAATAGAAAGAAAAAGTTGAAATATAGTTAGATATGTAGATGCATTTGGCATGTATTATGTAATGCAGGAATTTGTTTCTAAAAGCAAAATATTGAAAAAGTCTATATGTAATATATTTTATACATTTCATCGATATCCTCATGCACAGTTTGGAAGTTAGATGAGAGAGGAAAATTTTAGAAAAAAATACACTGGAGATACTGAAAAAAGGACTAGTTTAAGAAAATGCAATGTTGAAAGACAAAATTGAGATTACAGATAAAATACTTTAACAGCAGTCTTCACAGTTATCTTATTTTTTTCTAGCAGGGTTCAAGCAACTCTTTTAGTTACCTATTGCAATGTAACAAATTTCCCCAGTGCTTAACAGTTTAAAGTAACAAACTATTATTACAGATCTGGACCTAGCAGCAGGTTAGTTCTAAGTTCTTGCTCAGAAAAGCTCATGTAGTTCCAGTGGTGCTATAGTTTGTGAAGCCTTGTGAAGAGCAGAAAGATAGACTCCATTCTTGCTTCAGAATTGTTCCAGAAGGACGTTTCCATGTATTATTCACAACATGGCTTCCCCCACAGCAGGGGATGTGAAGGAAAGGGAAACAGTCGGAGGCAGAGAGGATAGGACTTTGCATTGCCTTATAGGATCCTAATCTTCAGAAGTCACCTACCATCACTTTTGCTGCATACATTTTCTAGCAGAGCAATCCTTGTACAATGGTGAAGAAGACTGAATGCAAAGAGGCAAGAATCCTTGGAGCCAGCTTGAGTCTGGCTACCATAGTAACCTTGAGGTAGGAAAAAAAGAAAGTCAATGCACTGAGGAACAGTTTTGCCAAGTGGATGGAACAGTAAAAGAAATTTTAAGTGAGTTGAGAATGTTTACAAGAGATTGAATAACCATTGGCACATGAATTTTGAGCTGTAAATGAAATAAAGAGAAGAATGTGTTAGGCATAAAAAAGTTGAATAATTTGGATAATAATGGAATCAAAATAATGGAGTTGGATAACTAAAAAGTAGGAGACTGCATTCATTATTTCAAATTCCAGAATGAGGAAGAAGGGAGATTGGTGTTAAAATAATGTGGGGACAAGATAGTTGGAGATAATTGGGGAAAAAATGTTAAGTAAGAAAGGCAGTTACCATGGTGTGGAAGGAACAGAAGATCATTTAAGTTCTAATATGTTTATTGTATAGGAAGTGACTGAGAATTCACCATAAAGATGGAAAGAAGATATTTTTAATCAGTGGAATAAGCCTCAAAGTAACAAAACTTAAACCATTTCTCACCCATGAGCCAGTGAAACAGCAGCAAAGGAGAGGGTTTGTAGGTCACAATCTTCCTGTACCGTAGATGTAGGACTTCAAAGGACTGAAGAGGAAGTACATTCGTCATTAACAATTCATTTTTATAATAAGAACAAAAATGAAGAGCCTGAGGATTTGGGAGAAATTGTCATCCATAAAATAGGGTTTCAGAGTGTGTCTTATAGGATTAGAAGAAAACTTGTGAAAGGGTAGATGAAAGGAGAAAGAGTAAGATGATGATTTCACTCTTTCCTTCTCATAATGGGAATGTCCAAAGATTACAAGGATCTAAGATAAAGTGGAATTAACTGACTGAAAATTTAATAGGAAAGTGAAGCCAAGTATCCTACCAGTCCCCTTGTGTCTGAGTCTAGGCTTTGTAGGCTCTGAATTGTTCTGTGAGATTTCAGAATTCAGCTGTGGCCCTGGATGAACTATTCCTCTAAAGTTCAACTTGGTAGTGAAGGCAAATGCTCTGTATTTGGGGATTTTATACAAAGGAATTATTATGGTGAAGTGACCAGGATTTCTGCAATCCTGTTCAAGCCTCTCATGTTCTATCAAACTCTTTGAAATGAATGTGAAGCATAGTTGAACAGAAGGGAATGCATATAACATAGCAGTACTAAAGGCAGATAATTCAATTATAAAAGGTCAAAAAGATTTATTGATTTTCCCATGTGCAGAGTTTAAACATTGAAGAGATCTTTTTAAGTCACTGAGTTCGACTGAGTTTAACTTTTTGTTATTTGCTATATTATTAAGATTTTTGACAGTAATGTTAGTAGTAAATGAAGAAAAAGAATTCACTAATTTTATGTCTATTTTAAAGGATAATTCAAATACTTTATCTTTATTATAATGCTTACCTTATAGCAGAGCATTTATTATATTGACATGTTTGGAAACTAAATTTCTGGAAAGCAGAAAATATAACACCTAGTTTGTCATAGCCCTAAGCCATTTGTGCAATAGTAATATATATAAATGAAAAAAAAGTCTAGTTGAATCTTCTGCAGAATTCCTTTAAAAGCTAAAGGGAAAAATAACTACTTACATTGTGGACTTTGATGAGTCAGTATTAATCTGTTGCATTTGTATTTTTGTGTGTGTGTGTGTGTTTTTATCAATTTAGTTTCATTATACTTTGAAGATTAGATTTCACTAAAGGCAACTGAGAACTGTTCCCAATTAATGAGGAAAACGCTATTTAAATTCCAATCCCAGCTTTCAAAGTCATCTAATTTCTTTCAGATAGGTATAAAACACATCTGAAGATCTTATTAACATCATTTTGGTATTGTCACTAATCATTTACATTAATAAATAAATAAGTTCAGGTAAACCTGTATGCAAGCATATGCAATTCCCTGGGCTTATCTTTTTTTCTATTAATCTTCTTCATTTCACAAAATTTTCCAGAGTTGCAAACATAATGGTGATATAAATTAAATGAAAGTGGTTTGCAGATTGTTTGAGGACTTGTATTTTTCAATTCTTAATGGTCACAAAATCAAACACATACTTATGAATTCCTCTTAACAACTTTCTTCAAGGTCTCAGTATTTTTATCCTCCCCCACCACCCTCCATCCCTACCTCCAAGTTTCAATGGCAAAATAAAACCTACAAAATGAAAACGAAAATCAATCTTCTTTTATTTAGGAACAAATTAAATTCCCCTTCTGAAGTAATGATTTCTACCTTAAAGCAGTGATAACTATCTTGTTGCTCTGTCAAGGTTTCTCACCTCCTTATCTTACAGCAGTTAAACTTAATAATCTCCTCGCTTTCAAACTCTTCCTGACTTAAGGCACTTTAAGCACTTCTGTTAAGCTTGATCCTTTACTTACACTTGGCCTCTAATGGAGTCAGTGTCACTGTGAGGATTCTAAATGGATTCTGCTGAAATCAAGTTCTTCAGACAGTCTTGATATAATGTGTGCTTTTTCCCCTTCTAGTAACTGATATCTGCGTTAAATGGGTTCTCATCATGATTTCTGTGGCTTCATCTAATCAAAATGAAAGAATCCTAATTACCTCTTGAAGAATAATAGTATTGCTGAAGTATATGACCTTCATCATGGAATATACAGCATTTTAGAGACAGTAATCTCTTTCTTATCTCTTATAAATGATGACAAAACTTTTCCATATTAATTTCAAATTTAAACTTTCATAATTATCACTTATATTCTGAATGTTTTTATTTATTTGTAACTTTCATAATTATACATGACTATATGTTTGCATACATATATGTGCATAAATATATTTCCAAATGTCTTAATCATCTTGCTTTCAAAGTGACATACTGTCCTTCATTTATTCCTATGAAAGGCTCTGTGAAAAGTCTTAGCTAGCTAAATGAAATCAAAAGTAGTATTACATTCTTAGTTGCAATAAGGGGACATGATTTTTTTTGAGAGAGAGAGAGAGATAGTGAGAGAGAAAGAAAGAAAGAGAAAGAATCAACTCTACTTAGTTTTTCATATGGCTTTAGTTGCTCTGACACTTGGTTGTGTACATGGTGCTTGGAATTGATCTCACAGCATAGGGCAGCCCTGAGTACAGGGCTTTTTAATCATGGGTTGACTTTGTTGCTTCATTTTCTTTTGCCTGATTGAGCTAGCTATTTATCAAATTCACCTATGAATTTACAATGTCAAAAGCAACATATATAGCACATAATGAACACACTATATGCTGAACTTGCACTATATAGTTTATTTATTGAGACTAGAATTTTTTGCAAAGAATCTCGCCAGATAGGTAATACTGACATTTATGAGAAGAGGGAAATTATCTCACAGAAAACTCAAATAATTTTCTCAATACAACCATGATTAATAAAAGCTAAGTCAGTAATTCTGATGTACAGGATATATATTTGTATTTCAAAATAACTAAAAGTGACCCACCTTCCAGGCAGACCCAGAATTCTGGCTTAGGCCTGCAGGCATCCAGGTCAACCCCAAGGAGGACCCCAAATAAATAAACTTATGTTCCATGTCAAATTCCTGCAAAAGGAAGAACAATCTAATCCTGAAGCCAACAGAAGGCAGGAAAAAATTTAAGATCAGAACTGAAATCAAAACAAAACAAAATAAAAAAACCAAAAATAATAAAAAGAATTGATGAAACAAAGAGCTTGTTCTTCAACACTAACTAAAATTGACTGACCCCTAGCCAATCTCACTAAAAGAAGGAGGGACAAAAACCAAATCTACAAAAATCCAAATGAAAAGGGCATGATCACCACTGACCTCATGGAAATCCAATGGATTATTAAAACATATTCAGAAAAACTATGTGTCTCTAAATCAGATACTCTGGAAGACGTGGATACATTTCTAGACACATCCAACATTCCCAAATTTCCAAAGGATGATATTTAAATTCTAAATAACCCAATGAAAAGCACTAAAATCAAGATAGCTATTAAAAGACTTCCAAAGAAGAAAAGACCAGGATCTGATGAATTACCCATTGAATATTACCACATTTTTGAGGAGAAGCTAATACCTCTCCAAATCTGTCAACTATAACATTTCAAAGAATCAATGAGGCAAGGAGTTGTTTCTTGGAAAAAAATAAATAAAATTGGAAGATCCCTAGCCCATTTCACCAAAAGAAAGAATGAAATGAAGCAAATCAACACATTCAGAGGAAAATGGAGAGATCACCACTGACCCAACTGTAATCCAGGATTATTAGATGCTATTTTGAAAAACCATGCGCCTCCAAGTTGGATAATCTGGAAGACATAGACCAATTCCTAGCTACATATGAAATTCCCAAATTGACACAGAAGGATATTGAAAACCTAAACAGACCAATATCAGGTGGCAAAATTGAAACAGCGAAAATGAAAAACACAGGACCCAATGGATTCTCAGCTGAGTTCTACCAGATCTTTATAGAAACAACACCTCTCTTTATTTAGTTATTCCATGAAATTGAAAGGAATGAAATCCTATGAAACACATTTTTTTTACAGAGAGAAGGACAGTGAGAAAAAGAGAGAGAGAGAGAGAGAAGAGAGAATCAGTTTTACTAATTTTCATGTGGATTTTGTTGCTTCAACACTTTGTTGTGTATGTGGTACTTGGGTTTGAACTCGAGCACTCATGCATGCCAGAAAAGTGCCATAATTGCTGAGCCACCACTCCAGCCCCCCAAACACTTTTTATAATGCAGCCATAACCTTGATACCAAAACCCAACAAAGACACTTCAATAAAGGAAACTACAGAACAATATCCTTTATGAACATAGAAGCAAACATCCTTAATAAATTGCTAGCAAACTGCACTCAAAAGCACAATAAGAGAATAATTCATAATGATCAGGTAGACTTCATTCCAGGAATGCAGGGTTGCTTCAGTATAAGCACATCAATAAATGTGGTTCCTCACTTAAATAGAATTAATGCCTAAAATGATATGATCATCCCAATTGATACAGAAAAGGCCTTTGAGAAAATTCTTCTCTAGAGAAGATTGGGATCAAAGGAACATATCTTAACTATGTAAAGGCCATATGTGACAAACCAACTGCCTGAATAATAGTAAATGGAGAAAAGCTGAAAGCATTTCCAGTAAACTCGGGAACAAGATAAAGCTGCTGAATCTCACCACTTTTATTCAATATAGTCTTGGAAACCATAGTCAGAGCAATCAGGCAAGAGAAGGAAATTAAAACGCTAAGAATAGAAAGAGAAGTCAAAATATCCCTTCTTGCTGACAACATGATCCTATATCTAGAAGACCCAATAAACTCCACCAGAAAACTGCCAGAGCTTATAAACAGATTTAGCAAAGTGGCAGGTTACAAGATCAACACCCATAAATCAATAGCTTTACTATAAACTAACAATAATAGGGCCTAAGAAGAAATCAGGAAATTGGTAACATTCATAATATCCTCCAAAAGTATAAAATACTTGGGAATTAATCTAACAAGAGAAGTAAAAAACTTCTACAATGAAAATTATTGAACTTTGAAGAAAAAAAATGTGAAAGGCCTGAGAAGACAGAAAGATGTTCTATGTTCTTCATTAGGCAGAAGTAACACAATTAAAATGGCCTTTCTGCCAAAAGTGCTATACAGATTCAATACCATACCACTGAGATGCCAAAGTTATTATATACAGATATTGGAAAAACAATTCTCAAATTCATTTGAAATAACAAGAAATGAAAAATATCCAAAATATTACTAATCAAGAAAGATGAAACAGATGGTTTTGCAATATCAGATCTGAAATTATTCTGTAGAGCTATCATAAAATATAGTATGGTACTGGTATCAAAATAGGAATAAAGACCAATGGAATATAATATAAGACCATGAGACAAACCAACAAATCTTCAAACATCTTATATTTGGCGAAGAAGGTCAAAACACAACATAGAGGAAAGATAGACTCTTCAATAAATGGTGCTGGACAAACTAGAGAGCCACTTGCAGAAAGTTGAAAATAGGTCCTTATTTCCTACCTTACACAAAAATCAAGTCAAAATGGATCAAGGAACTAGGAATTAAGCCAACTCCCATACAGTTGCTAGAAGAAAAATTAGGAGCAACACTCCAGCATACGGGAGTTTGTAACAACGTCTGAATAAGACTCCCCAAAGTGAAAGAATTAAAGTCAAGAATTAATTAATAGGATACCATTAAAGTAAAACACCTTTTGCTCAGCCAAGGAATTGGTCAAAACTATCAAGAGAAAACCTACAGAATGGGAACTAATCATAGCCTGTGATCCCTTTGACAGGAAACTAATGTCCAAAATTTACAAGAAACTAAAAAAACTTAATGTCAAAAACATAAACAATCCAATCAATAAATGGACCAGAGAGCTAAACAGAAACTTCTTAACACAGGAAATCCAGCAAGTCAATGAATACATGAGAAATTTTTCTAAATCACTGGTAATCAGGGAAATGCAAACCAAAACTACATTAAGATTTCACCTCACTCCAGTCAGATTGGCAAAGATGAAAAATATAAATAATAACAGAGAGATAGGAACACTAGCACACTGTTGGTGGAACTGCAAACTGTTACAGCAGCTCTGAAAATTAGCGTGGAGTTTCCTCAAAAATTTAGGGATGCATCTACTATGCAACCCAGCTATCCCAGAAGAACTAAAATCAGCATATTACAATGACACAGCAACATCTGTATTCATAGCTCAATTTATAATAGTTAAATTATGGAATCATCATAGATGCCCTTCATTGGATGAATGGATTCAAAAACCTCTCGTACATATATTCAATGGAGTTCTACTCAGCCATTAGAAACAAGGATATTATGGGCTATGAAATAAATGGATGGCAATGGAAGAAATTATGCTGAGACAAATTAGCAATGCCCAGAGACCCAAGGGTCAAAAATTTTCCCTCACTTGTATAGGCTGGAGCAAAACCCAAACTTGTGTGAAATGTCAAGCTCATGTACTAGTGTCACCAAAGTTGAAGCAACACAAAATTTTGGAGAACCATAGATATGTAGTAGGGAGAGAAAAAAGGCAGGAGGGAAGGTAGAGGGAGTGATGATAGGGAGGGATCTAGGAGGAGAATCAACAACGTAGCTTACCCCACACTCCCCCCAAGAAGCCAAATAATACTTGTGCAATCAGTTACTTCTGGAAAATGCACAATTGGACAATTATATCTGTTGTTGGGGTAAATATAGAAGTGTCAAGAGACTGGGGTGTGGGTGATTTTGGATTAGGAGCAGGAATATATCATCATGTTACTACATATACATTTATTATTATACAACAACACAACTCCTCAATAAAAATTTAAAAATTAACTAAAAGTAAATATGAAGAGAAACAAATCTACACACAGAATTTCAGATGTTGGCAAAGGCTATTCTCTCTCAAGTTCAAAGTGAAGGTCCATTTTGTTTTTTGACAGTCAATTGATGAAAAAGAGAAAACACAATTTCAATTAACTTTGGAGAAAAGTTTGCTTTGCAATACATTTATATTTATTTTAGGAAAATATACTTTTTTAGTGCATATGCAGTATTTAACTTTTGGTATATTTCACATTTTTCTTAATAAGTGCTACTTACCATAGATTTATGAAAGTCATAATACAGTAAAAGAACTTCAAACCTTTTCCTGGAAAGTGAAGATGATTGAGAGATGCCTGCTCTGTCTTGTACATATGCTTATACAGATACTTAAAAGGAGCCTACCCTACCCTGTCATTCATGAATGACTTAAAAAGGGCTATAAGTATTGATGACATCTATTTTAATAGTACAAACTAAAAGAATAATGAAACTATAATATATATTCCAAGTCAAAGCTAGGAAATCAAAAAATCAATCAAATGTATATGAGAATCTGTTTCCCAGATTGCAAAGAATGAAGATGTAATGGTGAAAAAATGAAAGGTTAGTAAGAACTCTCCTCTCCATTTGCTTTCAATAACTTCACACCCAGGCTGGATTAGGAACTTCCCATACTTTACAACAGAGCAAAGGGCAGGTTGTTAGATGTATCTGCAGCAAATACAAAGAGACCAGCTATTATTTTGTTTTATATTATATTGTGTTGTCTAGAGAATAAACTTTTTAGAAGCAAGGTGCAAGAGCCTGTTTGAGGTGTGTAATTCTCTCATAGTTTTCATATCTGCTCTATGGTAACATAGCAAACAGGTCAACTGATTTTAGTATTTGAACTATGAATGAAAATTAGATTGACTTTCATTTCATTCATCTATTTATTTATTTTTATTCATTTAAAACAATGTTACATATTGGAGGGAGTCATTGTTACACATTCATGATTATATGGGTATTGACTAAGTAAGTTAAGGCTGATCCTAGTCTATAGCCTCCCCACTTTGACCGCTCATTACTCCCATGTTTCCCCTACTTTGCCAGCTTAGTTGGACTCCTCACCAAAAATCAGGAAAGAGCCCAAATAAATAGACTTATGCGCCAACTCAAATCCCTACAAAAACAGGAAGAATTCAATCCCAAATCCAGTAGAAGATAGGAAATAACTAAGATCAGGGCTGAAATCAATGAAATTGAGAACAGAAAAACAATTCAAAGTAGCAACAAAACAAAGTGTCGGTTCTTTGAAAAAATAAATAAGATGGACAGACCCCTAGTCAACCTCAACAAAAGGAAGAATGAAGTGAAGCAAATCCATAAAATCAAAGATGAAAATGGAGATATCACCACTGACTCAACAGAAATCCAGAAGATTATCAGAACTTATTTTGAAAAGATATACTCTTCCAAGTTTGATAACCTGGAAGAAATGGACAAATATCTAGCCACATACCCCATTCCCATATTAACATGGGAGGACATTGAAATTCTAAACCAACCATTCTCAGGTAGTGAAATTAAAACAGCAATCAAAGTAATCAAAGGCCTTCCAAAAAAGAAAAGCCCAGGATAGGATGGATTCTCAGCTGAGTTCTACCATACCTTTACAGAATTAATTTTGCTCCTTTGTAAGCTATTCCATGAAATTGAAAAGGTCAGAACCCTCCCAAATACGTTTGATGAAGCAAATATAACCCTGATGCCAAAACTCAACAAAGACACATCAAGAAATGAAAATTATAGACCAATTTCCCTGATGAACATAGATGCAAAATTCCTCAATAAAATCCTAGCTAACTGGATCCAAACACATCAAAAAGAATAATATATCATTTATCGTTTTAAGAACACAAAAAAGAATCTGCTATTAAAATTTAGCAATAACCTGTCTCATGAAAAATCTTGGAAAAAATTCCCAAAAATTTGGAATTCCATTAAATACCTGCTGCATGACAACATGTACAATTTTTCTGAATTATTTAGCCAAAAAATAAATAATTATAATAAGTTACAATATATCATTTATATCATTACAATTAATTTAAATTCAACTTTATTCAATAACTATCTTTATTCATGCTGTTTGAAGTTCATTATTAGTGATAAAACAGAACTTGGATGATCTTTTGTGTAATTTTTCAGTAAGCATATAAGTATTTTCACAATTAATTGATATTGATACCTAAGATGCTTCCTTCATTGGTTCTTAAAATAAAATTATATTTTCTGATTTTTGTCATAGTTTAGCATGATATTTATGAGAATAAATATTGTAGTCAAATTGCCTGGTTTAAATCTCAGCACCCTGATTTATTTACCAAAAGATTTTGCTCAATTTACCTAATCTTCCTAATTTTTAGGTTATCTTAGTTTTCTTTCAGATATGTCAATAAGTATCTACCTCAAAGAATTTTCTACAAATAAGTTTTGAAATATATATAAAGGTTTTAAAATGAAGCAAATGTCTTAGAAGTTTGCAACTGTAACATCATAATTCTTTCTATATAAAGTAATGTTCTGTATACATTTTTTCCAGTACTGGGGGTTCAAACCAGGAGTGTTCTCCTACTGAGATAGACCCACCATATTTTTATTTTTGTTTTGAGACTTGATCTTGTTATTTTGCATAGGCAGCCTCAACCTTGTGATCCTCCTGCCACAGCCTTCTATATTGCTGGAATTAGAGGTATACACCATAGCACCAAATTGTGACCACACTTTAACTTTTTACTTGAAAATTTTATAGATCTCAATTATATACTATAGCTATTACTGTGTATTCACTATATGATATGAGAATGATTAAGTAGAGCATTTATAATCTGTCTCTATTTGTTGAGAGGTGAATAAGAATGAGGAGCATACCTAGAATTTTTATGGCTATGATCAATTTAGACTGAAATGCTAATTCTACTACTAAATTATTAAATTTCATTATTAAAGCACACATAAGACAGCTAAATGAATTCAGAATGTGAACATATTCAGTTATACTCTTTTCCATTGCTCTAGATTAAATCTTGAGTGTCCCCCAGAGACCCATGTGTTAAAAGTTTATTCCCTACAGTGGTAGGAGGTGTGAGAAATTTTAGGAGGTGGGACCTAGTGATAGGTTTCAGATCACTGAGAATGTGTCCTTGAAGGGGATTATAAAACACTAGTCTTTTTCTCTCTCTTTCTCTTTCACATTATTGCCATAAGTTGGACAGTTTAAAGTCTTTGCCACATCTCCCTGCCATGTTTTGCAGCTCCCTTAGCACCACAGAAGGCCTAAGAGCATGAGGTACAGTCAATCACGGCCTTCAACCTCCATACTTGGAGCCAAAATAAATCTTCTCTTTTTTGTAGGTTATTTTCTCAGGTTATTTTGTTAACAATAATGGAAAACTATCACACCACTTTTAACTTGTTAATTAAAACTGAATGTGTTTCTCCCAAATATAGCTAACTGACTTTCTTGAAAAGGTAAAAAAAGTGAAATAAATGGAAGAATTGAGATATCATAAAGGAGATTTTTTGTTCTTGAACATATAGATATTAGGTTATAAAAACAGTATAGAGATCAGAGGAAGATACAAGGAATTAATTTTTTTAATTTTCAAAAGAATAAATGATTTCAAACAGAAAGTACATTTTATATTAGCATGTGTACTCATTCATGTGAATATATGTCCATATATAATCTCTTCATGTGAATGTGTGTGTGTGTGTGTGTGTGTGTATTTTTTGGTGGTGGTGGTAGTGAACAAGTGCTCCAATACTGAACTATATACCAAGTCCCCAAAAATAGTTTTAATCAAACTTCAACAAAAAAAACTTTCTTCAAACTAAATAAAATTTATGGTTTTAGATATCTATATTTATGGATGTATGTATTTAAATGAATAAACCAGGAAATCAGTCTATCATTTAACAAATGCATACATATATATATTTATTCATTTAAACTTACGTATATTGATATAAGGTTATATAAATAGAGTAATGCATACATCATTGGATATATAAAAACACTTTAAAATAAGCATAAGACACATTTCTTTTTTTAAAAAGATATTGTCTTCAATTATTGACTTGCAATTTTTTGGAGTAGGGCCAGAATTTTTTCTTTCTTTCATGGTACTCGGAATTGAACCCATGATAGGCAAGCTCTCTACTCATTCTTTAGTGTTAAACACAAATAGTCCCAGAAAGATTTAAATGAAGAGCATTGATGAGATAAAAATGTGTAATATGATCTAAAGTGTGAAAAGTCTGCTCAAAGGGAAGTGGTGAAACTAACCTGATATATTATGCAGTCCTAAAAAGTTATTAGAAATTAATCATTTAGAATACTACAAGACCAAAACAGCTAGAATTTTTTAAAATGTTCTTTAGCAGTAGGAAATATTTTTGTTTCATCATTTTTATTTTTTGGTATTATTTCAACTTATATTCTGAGAGTAATCATAATAATTTCCAATTGAAATTTATTATTATGTGTGTGTGTAATTCAATTGCAATAGTATGGTATTCAAAAAGGAAGTGCCTTCTTACATTACTTGTATTTTTTCTGGTTTACTTTGCTAATATATCAATAATTGTGACCAAAGTTTGATATTTAGTTGAAGTCTTAGAGGTATTTTCGAACATTTATTAAAAATCAAGGGTTGTTATGATTATAACTTTTTAAAAATACTTCAATATGTTTTATTAAACATATTTAATAATTTTTTTTTAAAGAGAGAGGGACAGTGAGAGAGACAGAGAAAGAGAGAAACAACTTTATTTAGTTTTTCACATGGCCTTAGTTGCTCCAACACTTAGTTGTGTACGTGGTGCTGGGGTTTGAACCCGTGTCCTCGTGCTTGCCAGGCAAGCGCCCGAAACCACTGAGCCACCACTCCAGCCCCCTGTTTTATTAACTTTTTAATTAAAATATTTCACATATTAGAATGCATACATACATTTATAGCACATATTTTACTATTTTTATTTTCAAATAAAAATTCTTGCTTGGTTTTTTAATAATTTATATTTCCTCCTTCACTAACTCACCTTTAGCCCATAGCAGTTTGCTTTTCAATTCCACTTCATAATAAAAAAAAATATTGGCATGACATAGATCAGAAATAGCTTTTATGTTCTGAGGCACAATGACAACAAACATAGACAACACACATTCTCACATAATTATTACTCTAATATACCAAGAGAAATAAGAAAGAGAGAGAGAAAGTAAATTTCTAGAATTCACAAAATAGTGTGGTATAATATGGAGTACTTAATGCTAATATTTTGCTGTTGGAAGAAGCCTAACATTGTAAATCTAATGTTCTTCAAAGAAGCTTAAAATATGTAGTATTATATACAAAATTTCCTAAATTTTAAAATGTTAAATATTAATTAGAAAGTTTCAAAAACACCATGCAGGGCAATCTTTATAGACCAAGTGAAGCATGTCTGTGTGTTTTTTACAAGCAATGGGCCTCTTTTCTAGATTTACAGGTTCTGCTCCAATCCCTGCTTTGGAATGATATATTTATTTTCTTAATATTACTTAAATCTATAGAGCTCTTCTCTTACTTTCTTAATTAAAATACTATCATTGTAAAAAGATTAGTATAAATATGATCTAGATATTTTGTAAATATATGCAACTCAATATGTCAAATGAGTAGATCATTTGTGCTAATTTAGTACAATCCAGTGATTGGATGTTTCTACCAATTACTATTGTGTGAATTGGGCAAGTTGTTGTATGCACATTTTTGTGTCTTAGTCCCTCAGATGTAAACTGTGCATATTAGTTAGGGTTCGTTCATTAGAAAGGAACCACACAGTAATTTGAAAAGGAGATGTTTAATGTAGAGAATCATGAGCTATAGAAAGACTAGTTGTGAGGAATAAAGAAAATTCTAAACACCTTAAGGCTGAAAAATACGCCCATAAAATGGATAAACTTGGAGTTAATATTACCCACCATTGTGATTCAGACCTCATTAGAGAATGTGGGACTGTGGTCAAATATATGATGATGTTAACTGTGTAGTCCCAGGCCACAACTGTTCCTCTCTTATTGAGCAGTGCATTGTGGGTAGAGTGATGTGGCCAGATTCAGCAAATAAGAAATAATTATTTATGATTTGGAGGGGGGTTTAGATTGGAAAGCTGGCTATAAGAGGCATCCTGAAGTCTCACTGGGGTTGCTGCTAAAACTCAGGACAGCAGAACTCCACTAGGTGAACAAACAAACTACTGGCACATATGCAAGAATGCAAGGGAAATAAAAAATGGGGTATGTAGAAGAGGGGAGGAGAGGGAGGAAAGGAGAAGGATAGGGAGAAAGACACAAAAAAGGAGAAACCAACATTATGAGGAAGAGGAAGAGGAGCTGGAGATGTCTTATCTGCTTCTGTCACTTATAAGAAAACTTTTGAAGTTACTGTGTATAATCCAGTACAGTCTCATCTCAGAATATTTAACTTAACCTGAACTTAAAAGATATAATTTACTACTCACTGGTAGCAAATGAATGAATACTTGTAAAATACTTAGAACAATGTCTTGTTCAAAACAAACACAAAGTATTAGTTCTCTCCATCACCATCATTTTTCCATCCAACTATCTCCTGATTCTGCTCTATTTACCACTATTCTCTTTCACTTATACATAGAAAAATACAATTAGATATTATATCTTGGCACTATATTTACCAGATAAGTAACTTTGAAGTTTGCTTTGATTTTCTAAAATGGAAGCGTTTTATTTCATTTGACCTATATATTAAGTATTTTTATTCTACCTCCTAACTGAAAACTGTTTTGAACTGAAGGCAAGTAATAACTCATAGTGCTCTTACAGGAAACATCAAGTAAGAAAAGAAATTGGGTCCCAAGTCTTGGACTTCTCCAATCTAGTTATCTCAGTAACACAGAAATGACACCTGGTTCAGAAAGTCATGCCAGTCTCCAAGAAATCTTGGAATAGTCAACTCTGACACTTTAATACCTTGCACAAATCAAGAAATTCTGGTCATATAGATCCCCAATATCTGGATTTCTTATACTATATCCAATTTTCTCACCCCCAATCACCAAGTGACTAAGATACATTTACTAAGGACTTAAAGATTGGCATCATGTATTAAACATAAACCAAGAGAACAGTGAAATTAAGCACAGGGTCAAAATCAGCAATAAATTCTATGATCCATTATTGATATCAGACATAAGCTTCAAGTACAAATTTTTTCTCAAAAGCTTATTTGAAACTCGATTGACTTCTAAGAGTGGGATGATGGTGAGTATGGACCACACTTTTTAAAAAGTCAGGTGTATGGGGAGATTCTTTGGGGATATGGACAGTTCTTTGTAAATGGTGTGGTACAAGATTTTCTCCATGCCATCCCATTTCTGAGGGATAATATTCTGTATGAAGGAAAACTTTAGGGTCAGGATGTGGTACTTGCTATGGGTCTCATTATCTATGCAGGAGTCCTTCTAGTCCATATTCACTATCATGCCCTTGTGCTGGGTTCCCCAACCATTAGGAAGAACATGTCCCAGAGGACAATATTTCTACCAACACCAGCTTTACAAGTGATGGAGTGATTGTCAATAATGAGAGTGACAATTTCCTCTTCTGTTGCAGTAATCGAGGGCCCTGGATGTGCCATAAGATGTAGAGAGCTAGTCAGATGCAGGAGTGAAAGCATTAACATAATTAATTTCATTAAAATGCATACACTTTAAAAAGTGTATGCATTAGAGATTTGGGCGCCTCTTTCATTTCCCTTATTCTCTCCTTTTAATTAATTATCAGTTCTTGGAAGTCAATCAATTAGAAAGAAACACATTTTCTTTAGTTGGATTTCTGTCCCAATTGACATATTTTATCCTCTTTAATTTAATTTCCTTGTAACTGATGTCTCCAAATTTTGTAACTCTCTTCCCCAATCTCTCTTAGACATAGCAGAAATACGTTTATGCTATTTATGCAACATTGTTCTAATATTTTTTTTACTACTTTAAAGTTCTTTAATGATTTTTATGGTTCCTCAATTCTGGGGCCAAAATAAGTTGTTTTTTTTTTACTACATAAACTAAGTTTCTCCTATAGAATACTGCTAGCTGTGGTTTCTCCCCAAATACAAGAAACCCTCTGTATTTGTTCACACAGTTTCCCTTTTAATGTTATCTGGACTTCAAATCCAGTTCAAATATCACCTCTTCTGCAAAATTGCTCTCCAAATCCAAGTGCTCAGATCAAGTGTGATGTTTGATTTTACTCTAGGGAAGATCTCATCAATAGAGCTCTACCACCTGAAACCTAGGTTCTCTTTCTTGTAAATCATTTAGGAAGTCATCTTCATTCTTCTGTAAAAATACCATATGTTGCCAGGTGGCCTGAATGACAAGGATTTTATAAATATTTATATGATTCATTGTATTTTACCCCATTGCTTTTTAAACTCCTTGCCACACAGATGAAGAACAAATAGATCAGATCAATATTTTTTTTCTGTATTTACCAGAAGTAAGTGTAATTCCATTCCATGAAATTCCTTCACCATTCATACTTGCATTACTGAGACTTTCCATTTTTTTTCAATTAATCTGTTATTAAGGCAGAGATTTCTTTGGTTAAAAAAATATTCCTCCTATGTGTCAAGAAATGTATAACAACTGAGGCGGCAACATAATATTTTATAACTTTCTAATTGATCAGAATTAAGCTGCGAAGATAAGTATAGGATTCATTCAAGCATCTGCATGTCTTGTCTAAGATCCAAATTTCATGAGTTTTTTCATCCTTTGCCTTTAGCTTTGGTCTCCATTTTAATCATCTAACAGTGACATGGCTTCCTATCTGTCAAGTTGCACAGCAGACCTAGCCAGGAATGGTGAAATGATGTCTGGGCTGGTTGGAGCACAGGCAACAATCAGGGCCAGCATTGTCTGTCATGTGGGCTCTATAAGCCTGTGACACTGGCAGGCCTGAGGCATTGCAAGCCAATGCACGCTGACCTGTCACCCTGCAGGGCTAGACTTGGATACTGTATGAATAAGTTGGGCCAAGGTGTGGACACATACTGCAGAAGCCCTCTCCACTCACTACTGCAGCTTGGAACTTGCAAGCATAGACAATCCTATGACTTCAACCTCCCACTCCCTAACCGGAAGAAAGTAAATGGAAGTGGAGCAAACCTGACTGGAAGTTGGGACTCAAGAGTTGACCACTACCATTAGTACCTTTCCAAACCCTAATTAGCATAAATTTGGACCAATAATATTGGTACTTTTTCAAGCCCTAATGGGCATAAGTTTTGGCCAATGGCATTGAACCAAGTGCTATGTAAACTCCAAGACTAGCACTCTCAGGTGACATGAGGAAGTTCTGTTTATAAACAACCTTGAATAAATCCTACTCTTACACTCACTTATCCCCATCTCTTGATTTTCTTCTTTGAATCAAGGTGAAAAGAACTCAAGAGAAAAAACCGGTGAACTGCTGAGGTCTGTTGCAACACTGGAGGATAGAGCCCACCATCAAGAGATGCAACACGTTTCTGGACTATAGAGACCTGAAGCTTAAGCAGACCTCACTGCCAGCAGAAAGAGAGTAACGTTCCATTTCAAAACTTCAGTGTCAGTAACAATCCAGCAAGATTTTGATTTATAATTCTTATTAGTGCTCTTTATCTTTTCTTTCATTGAAGCAGGGTACATCTGTTTCATTTCTCTTATTAAAAACAATTCCAATCCAGCATCTCAATCACTATGATAATCCAATCTAGATTATTTATGTATGTCAGAAATTGTGCAAGATGTATTCTCAAAGAACATTGAATATAATCTCCATAAAATAAACCTATGAAAGTACATACTATTTTGCTTTTGAGGACAGATCATCAGAAAGTGTAATTTTCAAATTCAGAGAGTGATTAAATTTGCAGAGGTAATGTAAGAGCAAGGTAATATGATGTGCTCTTTCTTTTTATATTATGATTATTCTACTCTTCTTATACTTATTCTATTCAAATTCTCAATAAATTCCCTAGAGATACTATGCAATACAGTTTTCTCCAGTTCTTAGAATATGATATTTTATCAGGTTTAAAATGTGGGTTCAGACAGTAATTATACTGATATGCCACTTCTATAACATACCATTAACCTATATAGCTTGAATGTTCCTAGCAAAGCTTAGTTGAGCACATGTTTTATATATCTGCATTCAAAAATGTACCTAAAGGTATGGAAGGTCATTAAACCAAAGGAAATATAAGGTGTTAATTTTAAATTAATGTTGTTATTGATAAAATTGCAAATGAACATGTAATTTTAAGAAATAATAGATTTTCTGTACACTTTACCCAGTTTTCTTAAAAGGTAAGAATTTGCAAAACTGGATTATAATATTACAACCAGAATATTGCAATTGGTATAACTGCTTGTTATCTGTCATCATTGGCAGAGTCAAGATATCGCATATCTTCATGAAAATAGAAGTGCCTTATGTATCCCTTTTATAAAACCATCCCACTCTTTCACAGCAACCCTCCTCTACCATACCTAACCCTTAGCACAACTAAGCTACTCATCATAAGCATCATTGTTTAACAAGTTTGAGTTGACCAATAACAGGTTATTTCAAAAGCCTGTCTTGAGGTTAGACAGAGTTGCTATTAATAGACTGATCACTATGTGTACTCAAATGGAACATTAGTCCATGGTTCATAATGGCTGATTCTGGGAAAAATTTGGGATCCAGTTATCCTGGTGGCAGATTGTACCATAGAGAATTGGTTATAAAAATAAATCTAAAAATTGATAAAATTTGGAGTCCATAGATGTGTAACATTGTTGATTGTGTGTGTTTAGCACAGAAGATGGCATGATTTTCCCCTATCCCTAGAAATTTTTTTATCCAAGAAATATTACTTATAATATTGGCATCCTGGTGGCTTCTCCAAGGGTATGCACCAGTGGAAGCTGTCGGCCTGAGTTGGGCAAGTCAATAAGCCATATCAAGGGAATGCAGAGTGACCCCCACACCTCTAACTGCAATAATATGCATGAGGGATGAATGACTTTGTCAGAGCCTCATCTGCTTTTGGCAGCTCTGGTACATGGTCAAGTTAACCATTACTTCATGTAAGATCATATCACTATGATCCAGCCACCTAGTCTCAAGGTGGTAGTCTCAAACAACATCTTCAAACTCCTTGTGAAAGAAATGTATCATAAAGCATTTTATCTTCTCTCTGTGATGGTACTACATTTTGTGCCCTCATGTACGTTACCCATATTCATGCACCTTAATCATTTCCCAATTTCTGGTTACATTGATTACACTGCTAGAAGTGAAAGTGAGAAAGGGAACAGTGGCGATGCATGTTATGGCAAGAAATGTTCAGAACAACAGCCATCAGTCTCACCAATGGTGGAGTCTTTCAACCTCAAGGGTGCATCTTGGTTCCTGCTACACTACACAAACATTAAGGGAAACTAGGCTGAAAACTGTATATTAGAAAACACTTGGAGATGTGGGGAAATGCCAAGGAAGGTAATTTTAAGTATAGTCTTTTTGCTAATTTAAATTGGAGTTCAGAATCTTAATATAAGATTGGTTTCATATGTGCCCTAGAGTGGTGATAATTCATCATGTTAGAAACAAATTTCCATAAAGAACTTAGCCTACTTAGAGGGGAAGTGGCTTTTATCTGTCTTATGTTGATTAATTTTGTTTTGCTCTGCTTTTTCGTTAGCTAAATCAAATGTTATTTCATATCAAAAGTGGGCTGATACTGTAATGCTGATTCTATAAACTTGCCATTATTCAATATTACAGCAAACAATAAAACTTAAACTTAGTGACTTATAAGGTAAGACTACACTAAAGAGGCTGGCCAATCTTGGCCAGGGTAAACATTTTTCCAAGAAAAGCCTAAACATATTATACTAATACACTTTAAACATATTATACTAATACACTTTACATTGCATAACATGTTAATATAAAACAGATATCTAAGGAGTCAACTAAATTGAAATTTAAACATTTGAAAATACTCAATTCCAAAAGCAAATTTAGCTTGATTTAAATTATTATGGAAGAATTATTTAAAATGTCATTCTTAGTTCAAATTATATTATTGAAATCCAGATATTTTAACCTAATTTATATTGTCTAAATATCAGGTATATTGACAAATCAGTTAATTATATATATAAAAATAATATAAAATAAGCACAAATAATACCCAAATATATCCAGCACTTGCAACTCCCTGACATTAAGGCATACATCTACTCTGGTGTAGAAAGGAACACATCATCACTGGAAGTGGTTTTAGGTCATAATAATTGTACTCTGAGACAGTATTTCATACAGCTACAGAAATGCATTTCTCTGAAGCTTTTGTTTTTGCTCCAAGGGGGCACCAGATTCATGGATGTGAATGGAAACTGAAGTTTGATTTTATTTTTTTAAGTAGGGAAAAGTAAGTCTGTCTTTAGAGGAAGAATTATACTACCTGATCTATGTAAACTGAAGTTTCTTACAACTCTGTAGGAAACAAAAGATAAAGCCTGTGAGAGACTGTCTGAGCTTAGCAGGGAAGGTGACTGCCTAGTGGCAAAACAGCAGGAAGGACATGGATGGTTTGAGGCGAACTTCACTAAAGAAAACTCCAACAAAATATGTTGTGCACCTGTTCTGGGAAGTCACTGAGACGACAGTGGTGAGGTGAGCAGCTGCATGTGCCTTTGAGATGGTGACACCAGACTTAAAGCACTTTCCATATAAGTCTTTGGGATGTAAGAACTGCTTTTTCCTGATGCGGAGAAGCCTGTGTATTATATTGCTGACGGTATTATATACTTGCACAACATGAGAAGTGTTTATGTAATAAAATCTATTTTTATGTGATTGTGAATATAGATATTTGTTCATACCAAAGATATCTTAGTGATATTTATTAGTAAATCTTACTAAGAACTTTTTAATCAAAAGAAAATACAGCAATTGAGGCACATATTTTTTCTTCCTTTTGTGAATGGGACTTAGGAGGAAGTAAATAATTTATTAGTGATAATCAGACATTCTCCTAATTGACTTCTTCCATTCTTCCGATAAAAGCTTTGAGAATGTAGACAAAGAAGCTGTTCTTGCTGTCATGGATAGAAAACAGTGAGAAACACTATACAGAGCCAATATCATATTTCTTAAGCAACCTGTGTTTTGAAAAGATATCATTAATTCCAAGAAATTCATGAATTCTCTGACTTACCCAAAAGAAAAGTTAAGTGTTTATCTAAGTGAGGAAGGGACATTTTGTCTACAAATTTTCTTGTTCATTCTGAGCAAGGAACATCTGGTATTGTAAGATTATTTTCCTAGAGAAAATACAAAGAAGTATAGTAAGTTGCATTTGTTATTTTTTGGCCTATGTACAATTCTTTCAACCCTAAGTGTTTGGGTTTAAGTCTTTATTTCAGTTTATACATGGGGCAAGTTTAAAGTGGTTTGAAAAGAGTGATGTTTATGTCTCTGGGGCAAATACAGGGGGCAATCTGTCAAAAGAAAAGAGAGCTCTCCATTTACCAGCTTGAAGTTCCGTGGGACACATGCTGGATCAGCTTCTCTTACTTCAATCTACAGATGGAAGATGGAGGACAAGCCTGTTGGGTGGACAAACTTCACCCCAGGGGCAGGGACAGCTGCACCAGTGGCAGCAAATCTGGAGTTTCTCTGGATTCTAGAGACTCTCCTATGTGAAGTTAGGCACATATTGATCTCCCCAATAATCTGAAAGACAGAAAAAGAGAAGATGAATCAAGATTAAATGACTTATATTTAAGTCATTCTCTCTTGTGAAAATCCTTAGATTCAACGAGAAATGCAGAAGATAATGAACAGGTATTTCAAGTCTTATGCTGCACTTAAAAAAATGTTTTTAAAATATATTATTTTTATGAAGTGTCTTCTACGTATGTTAAATGAAATTTAAGAATAGGCTACTTAAAGTTCTCCTAGTAATCTACACTAAAAAACAAAAAAGGACCTGACTTGATTTGGTAAGTCTGCTTTCATTATAAGGAAATATTCCAATAGAAGAAGTATTGTGTAGTTGCAGTAAGAGTTCTAATGTATTAGCCAAAAAACAACAAAGTTTTTCTTACACTATTCATACACTGTATGCTTCTGCATGTTATAACACATACCAAAGGTCATAATAAAGGGGCTTGTGACTCATCTCTATTGGTTTTCTTGCAAAAAGATATGGCTACAAAAGATTAGTTCATAAATTAATTTAAAAGTTATCCTTGCCCCAAGAAACTATTTGCTTCCATTGAATATTATGAGAAAACCTTTTCCTTTTCCCTAAAGAAAAGTGCCCTGTAATGCTGCTTCATAATACATGCATATTTATTTATTCTTCAGGTTTTAGTTTTTCTAACACATATCTGTGTATGTGGTGCTAGAGTTTAAACCTGGGTCCACAAGGACCCAGGCAAGTGCTCTACCACTGAGCCACAACCACAACTCCAGCCTCTCACTCATACTAATAAAACTGCATTTAGTCCAGGTTCTAACAGAGAGTTCCAGAAGGGCATAATTATTATCATGTTTAAGAATAATATTATACCCTAAATTTTATCTGTTCTTAATAGATATCAAGAAAAGACACAAATCTCATAAATATTTTTGCTTAAAAATCTTTTCCAAATAATATATTTCTTTGTGAACTGAGATTTTAGAAGTTTCAAGAAGCCTTATGCACATAATAGGAATGCATAGACAAAACCTATTATTCTTTTCAACAACATATCATTTCTTCATTTCTTTGTTCATTGATTTTATGACACTAATTGAGAATCAACTATGTACCTATCACTTGATTAATACCATTAGTCAAAAAGGTACATTGACATCTTGGTAGAAATGAAACTTAATTAGAAATTGTCAAAAAAATAAATTTTCCAGCAGTATTGAATATGATATTTCAAAGGCAGTGATGATTGAGATTAGAAATTGTATGAGATTTTTAGAATGGACATGGAGAATATATTTAACACCATGGGAAATAGTTGTGACAAGCCATTGAGACATGAAAGAGAAGAGCATATGGGGGAAGGTGGAAGTCCATTGGCACTTGAAACACAAGTGATTGAAGTGTGAGGGGCAAAAGATCGATCACGCTATGAGTACAGGAAAAAAACAAAGACTGAATGCCATTTCAAAAAGTTTAGACTTTGTCCTATGACAATGGGAACTAACTTTTAAGCAAGAAAAATGGCATGATCACAATTCAGTTTTAATTTAGTTCCATGTATATTATGGATTATAAGTGATTAGACTATAGGTATGTTGATGAGCAAAGCTATTGTCAGGGGAAATGATGATTTATTAAAAATGAGCAGTGATTGTATTATACAGGGGAAGGAAAGGAAATTCATATTTAGTATGGGGCAAGGAAGATAATTGATATATAGTGAGGTAAGGAAAGCTAAGAAATTAGAATGGCACTCACATTTCAGGCTTCTCTGGTAAAGACCATAATAGGTAATGGGTAATAGATTTGAAAGTGTTGTACATAAGTTTATTAATTTTTATTTGTTCAGTACTTATCTCATGGCTCTTGTGAAAGTCATGGTGCTATACTACAATTCCTTTTCAACATGGATACCAACAAAATTATATTCAATTAAATTACTATATTGTATACTTTCATACTTGCAGATACTATAAAATAATCCAAAAATTTTAATCTGAAAATAATTCTACTTAAAGAATATTGAATAGTCTAAAGAATTACCTGAAAAGCTGCAAGTCCATGATTGAAGTTATACAACTTGAAGGCAAAATACAGTAATTTAAATTAGATCTGCAATTATTCCAGAGCTATGAATTAGCACAAATTAATGCTATCTGTAGAAAGCTGCCTTCCTGCAGGTACAATAGGGCAGTTGCTCCTTGGGATTCTGACTAGACAAGAAAACCAAGCAAGCTAATGCTATGATGTCACTACCTCTGCAGTCTAAGATATACAACCTATCTGTAAGTGGGGTGGGTATAGCACTGATGGAACTGTGAAATAGGCACTTGGAAAAGATGTGTCTTCACCTACCAAGCTGCCCTGACCAAAACAACATAAGAGACACAGGTGCTCTCTGTCATCCTGCAGCCACTCAACTCTCCTTGCAGCACCCACTGATCTTTTGGAAGATTTTCCCAATAAATCATAGGTCTCCCTCGCTGTCAGCAGGCACTTGCTTTGGCTTTCCTACAATCTACCCGACAGCCCTGACACAACTTGGTTTACATGACGGCCTGGTAATGTGAGAAGCTGGTATTCGGTAGACTCTGCTTCATAGCAAGATTCACAAAATAGGGAAATAAAGATCACTCTCACATTAAAAAAATTAGAAAAATATTAGAATCAAGGTGGCCATAACTATATGAGAAAAAATTTGTAGGAAAGTAGTATCTAATGTTGTTTATTAGAGCCAGATGTTATTCATGGAAGAAATTGTCAAGTGTTTGCATTGAGTAAGTGTGGAAAATGACAGATAGTAGAAGATGAGACATGAGTGTAAGGGATTGAACAGTAAAACTAGAGCTAAGGATGAATGGTATGTTAAAGGAAATTTGTGTATTTGTGTAATTGATTAGCAGAGTTTTGGGGGTATTTTAAGTCTTGTCAAAAGACAGAACTTCATATTATAAAGGATGTTATGAAAACAATTAAGGAGGTTACATGTTTTTTGAAAGCAACATACAACCAATAAAATATTTTAAATTAATAGGAAAAATGTCATTTTTAATTTTACCTTAATTATAGATATTCAGGAATTTCTAATAACTATGGAAAGAAATAAATCTGAGCAAAGAGGTTCCATATAATCTTTACCCATATACCTAGCATAAGTATAATAGAATAACAAATCAGGAATTGACATTGGTACAAGTCACAGAGCAATTTTATGGTTATGTAATCTCATCACATGTACAGATTGATTTGAGAACTACCACATTCACACCTAACTCCTCTCCACCACCAAACTGTGTCAACCACTAATCTGTCTTCCAACTCTATAATTTTGTTATTTCAAGAATGTCATATAAATGGAATCATATAGTATGCGATATTTTAAGAATAGATGCTTTGGAAAAGGAAGATGGCTGACTATGGGAAGGCTGCATTTGTTCTGACTCCATGACGTGGCACTTAAACACCTGGCGTACTGCCTTTCTATGAGGTGGGTGAAAAACAAACTTCACTAAAATTTAATATTGGACAGTCAAAGAGTCTTAAAGACTCCGAAATTTGAGTAGATACCTAAAAAGGAAAGACTACACTGGAGCCAAACAGGTTTGATTAGCACAAAGGGAGGGAGAATGCAGATACAATAAGGTCAGATCTAGCATGGAGAACCCTGAGATGAGAAAGACAATTTGTCTTAGCTGAATCCGGGGCTTCTCTACTGCATGAAGGGTTTGTTATGTTTTCCAGCTGGCTGCAGGAAGATGGGGAAGGAGCCATTCTGAGGAAGCTGCAGCTATGAGAGTCATGAATTTTGAGCAAGTCACTTCAAGATCCTGGCAGGCACCTACTCTGAGTCCTAAGATGCACCCAAAGAACAAGCGCTAACCAGGCCCAGATGATACTGTATCCAAGGGAATTGAAAAAGTGAAGGGGATCCTACCTGAGTCTGGTGGCTCATATCACAAGCTGAAGGTGGTTGGGAGTCTGAACAATCAGGCAAGAGAATGCACAGAGACTGAGCCCAGGAAATCTGGCAAGGCTGTGTTTGTGGGCAGCAGAGGGAGTCTAGGACTGCACTAAAGCCCCTTGAGTAGAATCCAGGTCATCAGGTATGCTGATCTAACCTGAACAATCATCAGTCAGCAAAACCCTTGAGGCCCTATTAGACCCAAGCCTTACCAGGCAGTCCTCCAACCTTAGAATCCTGCAATGGCCTTTCCTATGGATTACAACCAGACTGTGCTGACAAAACTCCAGCAGAAAACAGCCATCTACTCCCACTGTCTATCTCATCCCCAATGTGGAAAGTTTTTCTTTAAAAATCCCTTTCTTTCTTTTTCAAATTTTGTTTTGTTTTTTATTTTGGTTTGTTTTGGTTCCTTTTCCTTTGTTTCTTGTTTTTTGTGGTGTTGACTGGCTCATGGACATATACAAACAATTGTTTGTTTGTTTTCTCTTTAGCATTTCATTAAGTGTTATTATTTTTCCATGACCTGCTTTTAGAAGATTGGGTATTTGATCAGTATATTTTGCTTTTGTTTTGCATTGTTTCTTATTAGTTTGTCTCTCTAGTTTCTCCTTCTATCTGTCCTTTTGGTAATAGACAAATTCTTTCACTTTCTTTTTCACCCTTCCTTTGCTTTGTTACCTGTATTTTTTTCTCCTCAAATCTTAAACTATCAAATCCAACATCTCTTATACATTCTTTACATTCACTTTTTGAAATTATAAGCTCTTTTCCTTCTTCTTTTTACATTTCTTTTCTCTTAATTGGCTATATTCTTACCAACTTCTAGCAATAATTTATTTACATAGCTTTGGTCCCAACCATTAATGATTTTGCAATCATTTCTGCTGTGGAAGCCAAAGTTGATACCTGTTGTATAGTTTTAAGCCAGATATTATTGATGGTTACCTTTTGTTTTCACCAAAGGGAATTGACAACCCTGCATTTCTGTCTTTTGTGGCATTTAGCAATGATGTAGTCATCATATAGGACCTGGCACCAACTTCCTCAACAAGAACCCAAAAGTACCAGAAATAAAACCTGGAATTAATAAGTGAGATGCCATTAAACTAAAAAGCTTCTGCAGAGCTAATAAAATTATTAAGATGGTGAAGAGAGAGCCTAATGAATGGGAGAAAATCTTAGCCAGCTTTCCTTTGAATAGAGGGCTAACATCCGGAATATCCAAACACAAAAAACTTAACACTAGAAAAACCCAAATAACCCAATCAACAAATTGGCTAAATAAATAAACAGTAACTTCTCAAACTAAACACAAAAAGCCAATAAATATATGAAAAAAATTTCAATGTCTAAAGGAAATGCAAATTAAAACTACACTAAGATATCATCTCTAACCATTCAGAATTCCAAAGATCAAGCACAGGAACAAAATAAATGTTGGCAAAGTTGTGGAGAGAAAGGAAAACTTTTACATTGTTGGTGGGACTGCATACTAGTACAACCACTCTGGAAAGTAGCTTGGAGGGTCCTCAAAAAAGTAGGGGGGTAAATCTAGTATCTAGAAACTATACACATATTAATTTGTTAAAAATTTGTATGGTTGTTCAAAAGTAAACATAAAAAAAGAAATTAAAAAACATATATACATATATATATATATATATATATATATATATATATATATATATATATATATATAAAGTAAGGATGGAACCACCATATGACCCAGCTGTCCCACTCCTGGGGATCTTTCCTAAAGACCTAAAAGCAGCATACACTACAGTAACACAGCCATATCAATGTTTACAGCATTTGCCAGTAAATGGATGGAAATGGAGAATATCATGGTAAGTAAAATTTGTGAAACTCAGAAACTTAAAGGTAAAATGTTTTCTCTCATTTGTGAAAGCTAGAGTAAAATAAAAGAAATGGGATGGGAAAGCTATGATTACATACAGAATCAATCAAATACGCATTAATAGATGAACTAAAGGAAGGCTAATAGAGTAGAGAAAGGAGAAGGGTGGATGGAAGGAAGGAGAAGAGGAGAGTGGAGGAAGGACAGGAGGGAAGAAATGAAGAGTAAAAGGAGTGGAAAGTATGTTTTGTAGCTCAGGGTAATAAATCAATCAATAAAAATGGGAACAGTAAAAAAAAAATCAAAGGGAGATCAGCAGAAGTAAGGGATCAGGGAATGGGAGGAGAGAGGGGGAAGTGCTTGGGTAGGATACTTGTCAAATTATTGTTGTATTCTGTGCATATATGAATATGTAACAACAAATCCCATCATTATGTATAACTTTAGTGAAACAAAAAATGTAAAAAAAGAAGAAAAAAGAATGAATGCTTTTAACTCAATATATTTCCTTTATTAACATAAGTTATTACCTCTATTAATTCCTCATTCCTTATTTTTTGGTGAATAACATTTCATGGTAAAAATATACAAAAAGTAGTTACCCATTGAAGAGTATTTGAGTTATTTCCATTCTTTATTCTTATTTTATAACATTTTATCTGTGCATTCAAATTATACATATTAGTGGGATTTACTATTACATATTCCAAGGTGATCCTAACTACTGAAGAGATTCAATCCAGGCCTTCATTTCCTCAATTTCTCTCATAACTCTCCAATGAAATTGTAAACACAAATGAAATTACTCCTAAATCCCTTTCTTAAAAATTTCTGCATTTTCCTTGATTAAATTCCTCTCACTGTAATAAGTTGAATAAAATTGAATTTAACAAAAGTGTGTTTCTAAATATTTTGCCTTGTGAACATCACTATTATAATACTTTCTGTCATCATCTTTATTAAGAGACCTAACATAATGTTTTGCTGATGCAAAATACTTAAGAGGTTTGGTGCATAAGGGAATAAGGGAAATTGGCAGTCAAGACACACTTGGCTTTGAATAGAGTGATTTTAATAATGAAAAGTAAATAAAACCAAAATAGGCTGTGTCATGACATCTCCAAAACCAGGTTCTGAAAGGAAGAAGTATAATAAAAAAATAGAAAATTACATAATATTTTATTGATTTATGTTAGAAAAATAATTTTCAAAAAAAGTCTTCAAAAATTGTATTTGAGTTATTTGCCTCTTTTCATTCCTCCATTGTAACAAAGGAATTTTATGATATTTTTGTTGTTGGACACCATATTATTTTGAGTCCTCCACCATGCCATAATATATTACCATCAAATTACATTTTTTTATGGATATGAGAAAATCAAGTTTGATTGAAATGTATGTAAACTCAATGAATGCTGAAGATAATTGTGTTAGGAAAATGTTTTCATGTTGGTGCATGAATTTTAATTAAAATTGGATATTGACAATGTTACTAAATAGAATGTGTCTTATTTCACTAACAATTAAATAATTTGAAAAGAACAGATAATGAAAAATTCAGGGACTTATCCAAACTCAATTGGATTATATAAATAGTATTCTTTCATAAAAAGGATTAATCTTAATAGTTTTCTGACATTGAAAAAGTTTCTTTGAACTTCTGATTCTTGGTTTAATTATCTATAAAATAAGCATATGGATAGATCTGTCTCATTGTATAATTGGATGGAAGCCACTAATATACATTAAATGTATTGCAACTGCTAGTGTTGTTGACAATTAGCATACTCTCAGTACATTCTAGCAGCTTTCCTTTCCCTGCACAGAAAGTGGTCAGACTATTTATGGAGTCCCACCTCAAATCATTAAGCCATGTTAAGATCACACATTAAATATTTAAGCTGGTAATTTTTTTCAATGCAATAGAATAGTATTTAGAGGAGTGTTATTTAAAACTCAGTTCCATATTTAAATTCCCACTCACTGTACTTCAAATAATTGCTGTAGTTTCCTTGAGCTTCCAAGTTTCGTTTTTTCTTTTGTAATTAGGTGCTAATTGCTTTCTTTCCCATCCCCTACACACACACACACACACACACACACACACACACGCGCGCGCGTGCGCCCGCACACACACAATATTGGAAAATATACTTTGGGTATGGATAGCAGTAAAAGAAATTTAGCACATATTTGTGACCTAAGCAAATATTTTGTTACAGCATTGGTCATCAAAAAGTCTAATTTATAGATTTTATTAAAAGTGATGGCTTCCATATTTTTATTGGTTTTCTGTGATGAATATGGCATTTTCAATTTGATTCAGGTATATATTTCACATTTTTCAATTAAAAATAACATTTTAATGGCTTTTTTATTTGAGCAAAGGCAACATAATAAAGTATTTTTATTCTTTAGCCTGAAGGCAGGTTATTCTGTTTGTTTAAATTGTTCAATCACTCGTTAGAACCATCCAGCATTCTGCCTGTTTCTTCTGCCTAAAACAAGCAGTCAATTTTAATTAACTTGGTGCACAGAAGTCTTTGGCATTTGTGGAAACTGGGAACAAAGCCAACCCTCAAAACACCACTGATCAATTTGCCTAGAAAGTAGTAAAGAAATGGAAGATGTTGCCTTGAAAGAGCTTCCTAAAATTGAACACCTAGAAATCCAAAATTAAAATTCAAAACAATAACTCAGGTATAAAATAATACCTTGTTCAATAATTATTAATTTAATAACTATGGAAGTTTTCAGATCTGTATTATTTTGACTAGTTAAAAGCTTAATTTTATTATTATTTACTTTGAATACTTATATAAACAGTACCCTCTGGGTTTTAATGCAGCAGTTTTGGAGGAAAGTCAATGAGATTTGGCAGTCTTTTCTTGAACTGATTCTGTGAGGAATTGTTAAGGTAGTAGAATTACATATTGTTCCAAAGGATAGCAATGTTTACCATTACACTGACTCTGAAATACAAATCTTCTAAAATATAAAATATTCTGCCTCTTCTGTGGTAAAGTAGGATGTACATAGCTAATAAGCCAGCTGTGGATGAATAAACATAAATTATTTAACTATCATCTCCAAATTAGAAATTACACATTGCCCTCCAAACATTTTCAATAAGAATACATTAGGAAAGGTAAATTTTCTAAATTCATTTACTATATATTTCTTTATTGTAATAGATATTTCCTTCATTTTAAGGTAGATTTTTTTTTTTTTTTGAGAGAGAAGCAGTGAGAGAGAGAAAGGGAGAAACAATTTTTTATTTAGTTTTTCATGGGGCTCTTGTTGCTCCAAGATTATGTTGTGTACATGGTGCTTGGATTTGAACTCACTTGGTCAAGCCGTAATCGCTGCAGTTCATAAGGTAGAAAAATTATCTACTATAATTTATTGCCATAGAATAAATTTTATTATTTTCTAGCAGATATCATACTACATAACAACTAAGAATGGAAATGTCAAAATTTCAACTTATACCATATTTTACAAAATAAAAATAGCTTTGATTTTATGATTGGCTGTATTCAATTTCTTTGTGTGTGTGACTGAGTTATACTAAACATTGATGTTTTTGTCTAAGATTTTTTTCTTACACATTCTCATTCCAGTTTTTTTATGCTGTTAACATAAAATTGTCATCTTACTCATTTTATTTTATTCTTTAAATTTTAATGAGTTGTGTCATTGTACATTTCAGTGGTATTAAATACAATCATAATGTTGAAGAACCATCACCACTATGATTCTAATATATATATATATATATATATTATATCTTGTAAAACTGAAAATGCAGTGATTTTATAATAACTCTACATTTCCTTCCACCTCAGCCTCTGGAAACCACAACTTTACAGTCAATGATTTTGACCACTCCAGGTAGCAAAATAATTGGAATTATACAGTATTTGTCCTTTTATGCCTTATTTCAGTTAGCATAATATTTTCAAGCTTCACCCATGTAATAGTACGGGAAAGCGTTTTCTTGCTTTCAAATACTAAATAATAACCTATTTCATGCATATATCATAGTTTGTTTTTGCATTCATCTGTTGAAGAGCAATTATGTTGCTTCCATGTTTTAACTAGTTTAGATCATGTTTCACTGAATGCTTGTACAAATATCCCTTCAAGGCAGTGTTCGTAATTCTTTTCAGAATATACCTGGAAATGTGTTATGGTTTAGATACGAGGTGTTCTCCAAAAGTTCATGAGTAAGACAACGCAAGAAATTTAGAGGTGAAAGGATCAAGTTATAAAAGCCTTAATCTAATCTGTGCATCTTGCCGATTGAATGCATTAACTGGGTGTTGTCCCAGCGCAGGTAGGGTGCGGCTGGAGGAAGCAGGTCACTGGCAGTGCGCCTTCGCTTTCTCACTGTCATAACCTGAACTGCGTTCCTCCTCCACGCTCTTTCACCATGGTAGTCTGCTTCACCTTAGGCTGAGAGAAAGGTAGTCAGCCACCTATAGATGAGATAAATGAAACTGTTAGGTTTTTCCCGTTAGCTGGGTGGGGGCAGAACATTAGGCAGCCCATACACACGTGAAGGGAATCAGATGCTGGCAGACAAGCTCCAATGGCATCTTGCAATTGCACAATGATTGATGGGAGTCACCAGCCAATCACCAAAGGACTTCCTCTGCCCACCCCAGAAATAACGGAGGCCCAGCCAGGGTATGGACCACTTCCCCAACCTGCCCTCATTCTGGCAACCTGGTGAGTCTGGCCCAGAGTTGCCAACCGCAAAGAAAGCTTTACTTAGCTGCTTTTAGGCCTGACTCCTTTTCGAACATCTGCTTCTGAACATTTGGTGCCAAAGACCCATTTTTCCTGATTTTACAGTGTGCCTTTGTGGTATATATTTTGTCCTGGTAAGCAGAGCTCTTTCTCTGCTTTCTTATTGTCACACCCTGAACTGCTTTCCTCCTCCGTGCTCCTTCACCATGGTGGTCTGCATCACCTTAGGTTGCCAGTAAGGTAGTCAGCCATGGAAAGACACA
>PVKS010019173.1:0-38784 GCA_004027875.1 Aplodontia rufa
CTGAGTCCCAAAGGACAAGCAACCCCTTCCCAGATGAGTCTTATGCCACCTTCCATTAGGAGTTACTCCTTATCTGTGTGTCTGTCCCAACTGTATTATAGATAACTGAAAACTATACAACGTATTCTAGTATAATAGCTACAATTGCTTGTTTTCTATATCCTTGATGCTCTGGCACCTGAAACCTATCTGAGCAGCTGACCAGGAAGGGATCAGCCTATCCCCACCACCAGGGTTAGAAAATTCCTAGAAATCACTCTTCCAGGAAGTATTTTTCATATACAAAACCAAACAATCCGAAGCCTACCTCCTTTATTCAGTTCCCACATGTTAGGCCTCCCCTGATCACCTCCAGACCAGAGAGCAGGCAACTAAGGGCAATCCCTATGTCCCAGAGCCCACTGACACATATACTAACGAAAAATTAGTGTTCACTAATATAATAAGCAATTTAATAATTAGTCATTACTAATGACTAATTAATCCTGCCATATCTTGCCTTTCCAGTGGAAACTACAATAAAAGGTGCTCTCCAAGCTTTCTCTGGCTCCTGCCTCCTGGCTGAGCTGCAGGGGGCCTCCTGTTTCTAAGGAGCTGTGAGTAAAAAATGTTTTCCTTGGTGACAGTTATTTCTGTGTCTGCATGTCTTGCCATGACTGATTGAAACCGATAACAGGTAGATTTTACAACCCATGAGGACTGCACCTCATTCATGACTCCTCATGTCTGCCCAGCTACGCTTGTTAAAATGGAGTCAAACACATTGCGTAGAGAGGAAGCAAATGTCAAAGAAATATAAACAGACTGAAGCAAAGAGACTTTAAAGTTTAGTTTTTAGAAGTAAGCAAATATTTGGGCATACAAATAAAAAAAAAGACAGTACATTTCGATGCCTCAAAAGAATAAAAATAAGTACCCATTTTAATTCAATATTGTATGTTGGACTCCAAATTATGACTCTACTACTCTCACAGACTCCATGCAATGCTTTAATTTCACTTTAGTCTGTGAATAGAGCATTGCATGAGCACTTCCCACATTTCATGGAGCTGATTTTAGGCTCACAGTGGAATATGAATGAATTTTTTTACATTGACTAAGCCATTTAAATTCCTTTCACAAGATTAAAGGCATTTTTTTAATGAGATAAATCTTACACGCATGTCCTCTGATGTTGCATCGAAATATCTCAGCTATGCCTTTGGAAAAGCTCCATCTTAACAAAACTGAGTTTGCTTGAATTCCCCAGGGCAAACAACAGCCTTGGATACAGTCCCTTGTAATTTCCCTTGGATGGCATTTCGTTCACCCTAGGCAATGCCTTCCTTCCTTTCAAAGTCAGGGAATCAGGAATCTTATTGATCTTTATCCTTCTTGGAACTAATAAAGGATTGGGCTGTATATTTTTTTTCCTTTTTTTTTTTTATTAGAACTAGATAGAGATACAATTGAGGGGGAAACATTATCAAACCATCGGTAACCAATGTATATATACTTTGTTATCCAGGGGTAATGCCAAAACATGGATGACCGTCTGGGCTGTACATTTTTAAGGACACACTGATATCTTTAAAATAAAGTGTCTGTGAAGAGTAAGCTACTCTTTCCCACTAGGACACACAGTGTGGGATCATCTTGTTTGGGAATGTCAGGAATTCTGTCCCAGGACTGTAGGGGGTAAGAGCATGCTGCCCTGAAAAGCTGGGACAGCCCCTGAGGTCACCCTCAGGAGATTCCTGACAGCCCTCAAAACTAAGGAGGCAGGCTACAGGTGAGACCCCAAGTCTAGCCTCTGCTCCCCGAAGGATCCTCAGCTCCTCTGCTCTGCCTGCTTCCACCAGGCTCAGCCACTCTCCTGCCACATCCTCTTGCTTGCTCGGAATATCTTACTCCTTCTATTGCTCATATCCCATCACAAGCATTCCACAAAGACGCACTTGCTGATCTTCTCCACACTGAATTTTTCTTACGTCACCTGTTGATTTTCATAGTAGTCCTATTATAATTTGAAGTTCTCTAGGTCTTTGGTTTACTGTCTGGTCTTCCTAACTAAACCAGAAATTCAAGTACATTCCCAACACATCTTAAATCAAAAAAATACACTGAAAATGAGTTTTAGGCAAAGTTTGAGATGACAGCCAAATAATTCCTGAATGGTAAGAGAGGATGGAGCCTGTGATGAGGGATTGTTGCCATCCAATATAATAAGGAATGCATGCCAGGAAACTGACCTTGGAAATAAATCTATTAGGAGGTTGCCAACTTGTGAAGGTAGATACATTCCCAAAGAAGGTACCTGACTTGTGGGGGACCATGTAGTTCATCAATAACTAAGCTAAGGTTCAAAATCTCATATTCTAAGCACACCACTAGACACATATTAAGAACTAAGAGCTATGTCTGCAGGAGGGTCACAAAAACCCTTCAAGATTCATATTCTTCTGCGTTTGTTTCTGTGTTGTAATACACTGGCCTTTGCCAAGACTTCCTTAAATGTGGAGGTGAGAGAAGTGACTATACATTAGAGTCTATGTCCACAGATGGCCTGAGTGAATAATACCACCTGCTCAGGTCAAAATACAGGGTTTAAAAGCACAGGGACAGGAAACAGATCTTGGGGGATCGTTACCCCTGCCAAGTTGAGATTCAGTTTTATCATCAAACATAAGCATCTCACTCTTGTTTCACTCGGGCAAAATATCAATTCCTCCTACATGCTGATTTGAACAGAATTTAGCACTACCCTGTCAGTGAATCATCTCTGAGTTCAGGACTCAGCAACAGATGCAGTACCATGTCTGAGAGCTCTGGAACTAGACTGCTGGCTTTACTGTAAGCACTGGGATAGTTATTTATCACTCTGTGCCACAATTTCAACAGTAGTGAAACAGCAGTCAAAAATTAAGAAAACTAAAATGCTTATAATAGCAGCTGGGACATAGTTCTCAGCAAATATCAGTGCTTACTAATTTTATTTAATCTCCAGCCTTTTTCCCCCCAGTGCTAGTTATCCAGCTCAGGGTTTTGCACATGTTAAGTGTTCTATCTCTGGATTACAAAGTTTTACCTTAATACATTTATAGAAATAAAAAGCTGGAGCGGTGGCTCAGTGGTTACAGTGCTTGCCTGGCATGCACAAGGACCTGGGTTCAAACGGTATACACAAGTAAAGTGTCAGAAAAACAGAACCCAGATGAAAAAATAAAGTTTATTCTCCCTTTCTCTCTTGCTCACTCTCTCCCTCTTTCTTTTTAAAAAAAAAAATTAAACTATATTCATGCCTCCTAACCTCATCCTCTGAGCTTAGCCAAGGTATGGTATTAACAAAGCCAGGATTATCCACATCAATCAATAGTACAACCAAATCAGAAAGCTTAAGTGTCAAGCACATCACGAGTACAAAAACTGCAGAGCCTATGTTGGAGAGACGGAATCTGTACTATCACTGGAGAATCTGTGATAACCAGAAATAGACACACAGGTAGAAAAAGCACTTTATGGAATATGTGAACACTGAAGAACTACGACAGTCCTTTTGCAAACTGCACAGATTACTGATTTCCTTCTTCAAGTAGAAGTTTCAAAGGTAAAATTTCAATTCTATTAAGAAGAGTCCACCAACTGAAAATCCAGGCAGGTGCACAAATATTGTTTGTGCTGTTACACATGCTGCCTTAACACTGATGCTTTTCTCCCAACTAGACAATCACATGAGAGTATGAGCATCTGTTATCTTTCCCAACCCTTTTTGACCTCTGGATCCAACACAGAGCATGCCCACTGTGGGCACCCAAAATCTTTGCCCAATATCCAGTGTACGTGCTCACATGCTTGAGTGTACAGCATCTGGATCAGGTGAAATGTGCATCAGTTATGATGAGCAAGTGTTAGAGAATTATTTTTATAATTTTACCTTCAAAAGGGAAGGGAAACTAGGGAAAAGCAATAGTTTAAATTGCTGATACATGACAATATAGTCACAAATTCTCTCACTTAAAGGAAAAATGAACTAACATTGAAGAATCACATACATAAGAATTCATAAGCAAGAAAAACTTATTTGCTTTTCAAATCTGAAAAGATTCTGTCTAGATATAATTTAATGTTACAAATTCAATTTTTGGTCAGTATCAAACTTTTTAATTTCCCTAAATAATTAGGCTGTTCATTAGGCAATTATTAGTCCTAAAACAAACCATTCTTTTGAGTGATTAAATTACACCTAAATAGTATCTTTATCTGGACTCTGGATTTAACTCACTTTAAAATAACTGTTAGTACTGGGCATGGTGGCATATGCCTGTAATCCCAGTAGCTCAGGAGGCTGAGGCAGGAAGATCACAAGTTCAAAGCCAGCCTCAGCAACCTGGTAAGGCCCCGAACAACTCACCAAGACCCTGTCTCAAAATAAAATTAAAAACAGCCTAGGGATGTGGCTCAGTGTCTAAACACCCCTGGGTTCAATCCCTGGTACCTAAATAAATAAAATGACTGTTAGAGTAAAATGTGATACTCACAAGCTTCACATAAATAAAAGTTCCTCCTATGACTTTAATCGCATACATGCCCACCCCTTTTTGACACTAATAGTCTGTCTGGGACTTTAAAGAATTCCTCAAGACCTGTGTTGATCTATTATGTATTAGATCCCCCAACTTTCATACAGAACATACACCTGAAGAAAGGGCCCAGTTCTCCGAGGGACCCACAGTTTGCTAAGGAGATAGGTGTGGGGGTGTCAGACCCTATGCCTTGGCCTCATTAGCACTACACTCTCAACACCAGGCCGACTACACAATGCCCCACATAGGTTTTAGATATAAAAGACGAAAGCAACACATCAACTTAAGCAAGCAGATTATAACAGAGTCAGCTCACTCTATCCTTGGGTTGGTTTTGCATCCTTGGATACAACCAACTACAGATCAAAAATATTTGGGGGAAAAATTCTTCTGCACTGAACATATGTAGACATTTTCTTGCGATAATTCCCTAGGCAGTACACTTCAACAACTATTTGCATAGCATTTACATTCTGTTAGGCATTCTGGGTGATCTAGAGGTGACTAAATGCATACAGGAGGGTGCGCATAGACCCTATGCAATACACAAATGCCATTCTGACTTTAGCATCTGCAGATCTGGGTATCTGAGGGTTTCCTGGAACCAATCCTTCATGGATAGATACCAAGGGATGACTGCACTGAAATTTACAATTTCCTCCTGCTATTCTAATAAGAATATTAAATATTCTATTACAAAAGCACAGAAATGCATCAATCCAACAGTAACTTTGCATACAAAGCTCAGATCTCCCCATGCCTATCTGGAAGAACAAACTGTTCCTCTAAGTCAACAGGGGTTTAATTAAACCTCATCTCTTTTATTTTAAGGAAGAAATGTGCTTCTCAAAAACAGAATTTTGTGGGAAGGGCCATTAGAGATCATTGTCTCTGACAATTGCCAAGTCATGTCTACCCCACTTACTGATAATCATACAAAATTTTCAGAAAATCCAGAGTTCCAGGCACTATCCTCTGTGTGTGCCTGAGTATGTGTTTTTCTTTGCATCATTTATTTAGCCTTCAAAAAGTTGCTCCCAGGAGGTATCAAATTCCTCATTTTCTCTAGGGAGAAGTTCAGGCCCACTGAGATTAAGTCACCATTTATTTTTTCAAACCTCCTTAACTAAAAAGTGACTGACCCTGTCCAGAGTTCATGTAAAAGAGAGTAAAAAAAAAAAAAACAAAACAAAAAAACAAAAAAACAAAACTCCCTTCCAATGCATATTTAATGCAGAAGTTCAAAATAATCAGAAACAATAGGAACACCATCAGGCCACCTAACCTAGGAGGGGCTGGTCAAATTACGGGCAGATGCGGAGGTGGAGCATTTGACTACTATGCAGCAGCTGCTGTCACTGTACGAGATAGTTTCAATCCTTTTTTTCTCACCCGGTGTCCTCTTTGCCAGCTAGTCATTCTAATCACACAAAATTATTAATCGTAACATTGGCCCCTCACAATAAAACTGGATACAACAGCCTGATTTTAAAAAGAAATTAAAAAGTTCACCTTTTCACTCCCTCCATAGAGCAACCCTTTTCAAAGAAATCAAAGCAGGCAGCCAGATTAACCCGGGGTGATTCACAGAGCAGCATTTGGTGATGGTAGCAATCAGTCTGTGTATAAACACATGCATGAGCCCTGGCAGAGGGAGTGCTGGGGGATGAACTGCTCAGCTGCTATTTCCTAGGTAAAAATGGACAAGAATCACACTCTCTGTGTTTAAAGGATTCAAATATTGACAAAGAGGCATATGCAAATCAAGAGGTTTCAGCTGTGCAGCTCAGATCAAGGTGCACACCATAAGAAACTGTTAAAACCTGCCTGGGGAGAGAAAAAGTGACTTTAAACTATTAAAAAAAAGGATAAGATGGAAAGAGAATGGAGGAGGAGACAGGAAGGCTCCCTCAGCCCCATCCATCTCTCCAGGTTCTTCCTGTGCTAAGAAGCCCATACCTAGTCTAGTACTCATTGACCCTTCCAAAAACCAATCACACTGTGTGGTTTACATATGAGGTGTCCCCTAAAACCTCAGGTGAGAGACAATTCAAGAAAGCTTAGAGGTGAAATGATTGGATTGAGAGACTTAACCTAATCAGTGAATCAATCACCTAAGAGTGATTAACCGGGTGGTAACTGTAGGCAGGTAGGATGTGGCTCAAGGAGGTAGGTCATTGGAGGGAGGGGGGTGTGCCTTTCGGGTACATATTTTATCCTTGTTGAGTGGGGCTCTCTCTTTCTGCTTCCTGGTAGTGTCTTGAACTGCTTTCCTCTAGCACATTCTTCTGCCATGATGTTTTGCATCACCTTAGGCCCAGAGCAACGGAGCCAGCTGTCCACAGACTAAGACTTCTGAAACCATGAGCCCCAAAATAAACTTTCCCTCCTCTAATAGTTCGTGTCAGGTTTTTTGGTCACGGTGGTGAAAAAGTTAACTAAAATACACTGGTTCTCAGGACCAATTTAAAAAATCATCTTCTAACATCTTAAACAGGCCATTTATAAGCTATGGTATTTATTTGGCCTTTCCTGAACAATGATAGGTGAAGGTAGTTAGATGAACCCTACCCATAAGGGCAGAATAGGAGTGTTGTAACTGGAATACACTCAACTTCCCATTCTTATGTTTGCCCAAATGTGTTCCTTCAAGTTCTCACAAATACCACCAAAGGTGGGCACACACAGGTGTCAGGTTTGAGAGACAGGTAGCCATCCCAGGGAAAATCTAAGGAGAACCTAATTTGGTAGTTCAAGGAGGATGTTAAATAAGGCTGAGAAAATAAAGAAGACTATAACCCAAGACAGACAGGCGATGGGAAATCTCGGAAGTGGCGGAGCACACGGACTAAACCCATAACTGTATGACATTCACTGTGACGAATGAAACTCATTACAACATTAAGTACTAATGGCAAGGTTTCAGACTAAAGGCATTCACAAGCAAATAGGAAGAGGGCACTAGCTGTGCTGAAAAACAGTTATAAGAGAAGCTTCACATTAATTTTTATGGTTATGCTGTCAGTTTTTCGAACATAGATGAAGGTCTTGTGGGTATCAGAACAGCAAAGCTCCTCTAAACTACAGATGCATACACCACACATTCTGCCCCCTCAAAAGACAAAACAATCCAAATAAAAAATAAGCTGTGTTCCCTACAGTCTCCGCTCTTATCACATAATCCTCCTTGCATTCATCCTTGACAAACATTTTCACTCCCCTTGCAGCATGGATTAGCTCCTAGGGAACATAATAAAATATTTATGAATGTTCTGATATTAGCAGCAAGAGTCCTCTACAGTAGCAGGAAGGTCAAAGCTATCTTCAACGCCCTCCAGCCTCCCACCTCCCCCTTGGAGATTCTATCCACTACACAGGAGAATAAACGCAGGAGACCCAGACTGATCTCGTGACTGCATTCTGAAGTCACCCAGGTTCTCTGGACTACAGACCTTGGACAGCTCCCTCTCTCATGCACCACAGGGGTTTTTGCATCCATCCACTCTCCCCAAACTCTTCACCCTCCTCCACCTCTTCACTTTGAGTGCTCTGCTTCCTCCCCATTTCATGGGGTAAACAGGTGATTTCTGCTTTCTGTCTGGTGATTCATCTTGATGCAGGGAGCACGCTGGCTGCCTCACCTGGCCTAAGCTCTTTCCATCCTGTCTTAGAAAGACTTGTCCCCCCTCAATTGTATCTCTATATACTTCTAATAAAAATAAATAAATAAATAGATAAAATAAAATGAAAAAGAAAGACGTGTCCCTTCTTGCTGCCCAAGTATATAAACTGCACCTGAGCTCAGGATCTGAGATCATCTTGTTTCCCTGCACCTAATCTGTCCACCTCCCTTCTCTACAGCTTTGCCCTCAGCCTATAAACATCCTCAGGACTCTTTCTAGTAAGACATTAAAATCAAATGCCTCTTGTCATCTATCTTCACAGCCAACTTCTTTCAAGATGACAGTTCTACTGAGCCCACCTTCCCACTGCTCACCCACCTTTTAACCTGGCTTCTCATGATTCTGGAACTCCTGCTAACCGAAATTCCTGTGACCAAATAGCCACAGGAAAGGATTTCTTTCTGTATCTGCTCTTGCTTACCACTTACCCCTTCCTCAAAGGGCCATTTTTTTTATTTTGTCAACCCTCCTTCCCTGTTTCCCCTCCACCTCCAATGACTCCTCTGCAATCTCCCCTGCAAGTTCCCCTCTGTGATCTTTAAATGGGGATCATCCCAGAGGCTCTGCCCTTGATTTTTTGTCAATGTATGGAGCCACCTTTTCTACCCATGGCTTGAATTGCCCCAGGCATGCTCACCAAGTAGCCATCAAATCCAAACACACCCTTGCCCTATACTACAGCTGTCTGGACCAATATGCAATCATGTGTCCCTTAATGACAGGGATACCTTCTAAGAAATGCATCATTAGGCAATTTCATCTTGGGAGAAAATCAGCAAGCACATTTACACAATCGTAGACAGTCTACTGCATACCTAGGCTATGTAGTATAACTATATATGCATACCATATAATTAATATGGATAGCCTATTTTTCCTAGGGCCATCATGAACAAAGCAATATAAGATTAAATCAAGCACAAATGAATTCAACCAAGACATGCAATAAACACAAGATCCATGGGGCTGCCACTGACATAACAAGGCACAGTCCACACAGCAAACTTATTCTTATAAGTAGGAGTATCCTCTAAAATCAAAAGTATAAAGCATAGCAAATGCATAATCCAATAACAGCCATTTCTTATCAAGTATTACAAGAATAAAGTCTTTCACATTAACTCACGTGCATTTTTTTTCCTCAGTACAATGGACTGGATTCAGAGATGCCTTATCACTGAGCTACTTCCCCAAGCTTATTTATTTATTCAGAGACAGAGTGTCACTAAACTGTCCAGGCTCACTTTGAATTTGCAATTCTGTTGTCTTGGCCTCCTGAGTAACTGGGATCAAGCATGTGCAGCTGTGATCTGCCCACATGTGTTCCCTGATGTCACCTAGGTTCTCTGTGTTGCAAACCTCATACAGTTCCCTCTCTCAAGAATAATTGTACATAATTGCATGTGCTATACTTTTATACAACTGGCAGTGTAGCTTTGTTTACACCAGCATCACCATACATGCATGAATAATAATTTAAGATATGATATTAGCATGGTTTTGGTATCACTAGACAATAGGGAGGTTTTAGCTCCACTATGATCTCATGGAACTATCATCATACAAATGGCACATGACTGTCTAACTTCTCTGGATACACTAACCTAGTGTCCAACAGACTCCACAAGTCTACATGACCAGAACTGATGTCTTCACCTCCAGCTTCCCTCGTTTTCTTAGGGACTCAGGTAAACCCATAATGAGTTTCCTCAACCAAGCCAAAGAGTTGAGAAAAGGGCAAGGAAGCAAAAATAAGAAGCACAAAACAAAAGAACACTATCAAAAAGTTATGATGACGAAAAGGCTAGGTGCCCTTATGAAATGGAAAAAGATCTCTGTTGGGATTTTGCAATTTAACATCAAAAAAAATACAGACCACTTTACAAGAATAGTCAAATAACACGAACATGAGCAAAAAGAAAATATTAAAATATTTAGAAAATATCTAAAATATTAACATCAAAATTACGTTCCCAAAATAAGAATAAAGTAAGAATAAAAATTATAGCTATATTAACACCACTGTGTAAATTTTATTATATGAAAAATCAAATTCTATATGAAATAAATACTTTTACATGAAAACCTACAGAGGAAAAATCACAGGTGAACTGGCTGAAAAATTGTAATAGGAGACTCATGCACCCACCAACTGACTAACTGAACAGAATAAAAGCAGGTTCAAAAAAATGTCATTTGAAAATCTGAGCACCGCTACTGAGGCTGATTCAAATGAAGTGCAAATTCAAGGCCAGCCTGGACAATATAGTGAGAACCTATCTCCCATCCACTAAAACAATAAAATAAAAAAATAAACAATTTGAATGAATGAACTTTGGAGCTTATAAAGAATACATCTTCATTTTAATTATAATAGGAAACCTGTAATAAACTCCTGATTCCTTATTCCTAAAGCACTAGAGAAGAGATAACCATATCCACAGACCACCTCCCAGTATTGCCAAGGAGCAAGAGAACTCTGAGACAAACTTCCAAAGGGTCCCACTGGCCTCAGATCAGTAAGAATGGTGGTCACTGCAATAGTCAACCAGCAGGTAAGACGGCGTTGGATCACACTGCCAGCTCCTGACTCAGGGCCATTCAACACAGGATGTGAGAATTGGGAGAGATCTTGGAAGAGGCAGTTTGCACCCTTCATCTAACACAGGAGGAAACTGAGACCTCGAAAGGTAAAGCTCTGCCTCTACAGAAAGACCTCAACGTGGAAGGAGGCTTATGCACAGAGCAGCCTTCAGTGGTGAGGGACTCAGGGAAGAGTCCAGAACTGAGCTCCACCCAGATGCCGGTCACAGGTGTGTTTGACACCTAGACATTGCTTTTGAACAGGTCCCTCCTGTATGTGGCAAAATTTCTTTCAGGAACAATTATGAAATAAAAACATAAAATTGACCAGAAGGGAAACAGAGCAAACGTTATCTTTATTACATCTGAGGATACAGCTCAGTGGTAGAGCATTTGCCCAACATGTGTGTGATGGAGCTCGGGCCCCACCACACACTCACAAAAAGATTATCATTATTAAAATATATCTGATCATGCCAATAAATAAAAGAATAAAAGTTATTATACTACAAAAATGGAATAAAAGCACAAATATTTATACAATAGTTTTATATTCATGAAATAGTTTATACTTTGATCTTTGGTTTCAGTCTGACAGAATATTTTTGTCAATAATTGTCAAGTAACTAAGTAAAATTTAGTAAAATCAGTGTCTATGAAAAGTGCAAGTTAGACAACTAATAAATCATAGTATTAATGATACATCTTATTTTCTTGATTTGGTCTTCAACTTTAAAACAATAAAAATAAATAAATTTCAAATTTCAAAAGATTATTAAATCTAATACAATTTTATGTGAACTAAAATTTGCAATTACCAAACAAAACAGTGTACTTTGCAGACCATACTGCTTCCATGTTTTAAATTTTAGACAGAGAAATTCCCAAGTAATCACATAAAATGGCAGAATTTAGGCTGGCAGGGTAGCTCAGTGGTAGAGCAAGTGCCTAGCATGCATGAGACCTGGGTTTCATCCCCAGCATCAGGAGAAAATAATAATGACAGAATTAAAGTAGCACAAGTTCTATTTTCTTAGTGCTTTATAAAAAATACTGCACAGCTACTATTTGTTTGGTATCTGCTGTTTAAACTCAGGGCCTTGGGCAAGTGAGTCCCATCCCTGCCCAACTCTTAGGACTCTGCGCTCAAAATGCGTGCATATAACTCAGTCATGGGCACCCAGACTGGAAGCTACCTGGGAGTCCCCTTAATTGATTTCCATGGAGTCTTTTCATTTGAAAGAAACTAAAACACACAAATATGTATATATATTTTGCACATATACTATTTATATAATCTTTAATAGTAAATAATAATCACAGCAATTGTTGAGAATTTAATCCAAGTGAAGACCTTTTCAGGGAGCATTTTATTGCTGACTTGACACAGAATTGCTGTGGGTGGAAATAATTCAACACAGATGGACTTTTACTGGGCTTTATTGTTTGCACCCTCCTCTCGCCTACACCTTGAATGGATTGCTCCCCCAGCACCCTGCACTGCCTTTCGTACTCCATGGGCTCTGGGAACTTGAGCAACTTGCATTGCTCTTTCTGGGATGTTTCCTTGTCTGTGCAATGAGGACACAACTCCTTGAAGATGGAGGAACAGGTATGGGAACCCTGTCCTGGTCTATGTGTAGTTTATTCCCCAAGAAGACCTTAAGAGAAAAGCACCACTGAAATTGAAGTTGTAAGGCGGACAACCCTGCCAGGAATGGCGCAGTCCAGGTCAAGGGAGAACACACAGGAAGGCTATTCAAAATCTTTCTGTTCTGTAATGAACTCCTCTTTTAAGAGGCTAAGGACATGGGCCAAAGAATGGAGTGGGGGAAAAGAGGAGGTATGCTAGTTAGGTTTTCATCATGTGACCAAAATACATGACAAGAACAATTATAGGAGGAAAAGTTCATTCTGGATCACAGATTCCGCCGTTCAGACCATGATCAGCAAACACTATGGCTCTGGACCAAAGCTCAGGCAGGGTATCATGGGAGAAGAGAAGGGCAAAGGGGCGCTGCTCCACTCATGGTTGTCAGAAAGCCAAGAGAGGAACGACCAAGGGGACAAGATAAAATCCCCCATGGTACCCCAGCTTCTTCCAAACATGCCCCACCCTCCTGTAGTTACCACCCAGCTAGTCCATTCAAATCAGAATGAGCTGCTTAGATAATCTAATTCCACCTCCTGCTCTAAGGCAGGAGCTTTTGGGAGACGCCTCATATCCAAACCGTAACAGGGAGTAACAAACTGAAATGAATAATCCAACACATATGCCTTCTATTTCATCGTCCTCACTCAAACCCACCCAAAAAGCTAATGAGTAATGAGTGCAGCGGGACCATCAAGGTCAAGTGGGGCCTTCTTTTTTTCCACCACCATGTCCCCAATATCAATCACTGGTGTGTACTAAAAATAAATTTGTTGAATGAACAAATTCTAAACCTCAACTTTTATAAATGGCTTAAGGATGCCAGTTGTCATATTTAATCCCAAATAAACTTTCATTTGAGGGTAGACATCAATCTGAGCCTGAAGGATTGGCATTAGGAGCGTTTAACTTGGCAGCCCTCTTTTAGGAATGGTTTGTACTTGAACGTACAACATCAAACTCACACAGTGCATCAGTTTTTAAGGCTTAATCAACTGTACCTCACTGTGGGGGGTTCGATTTTGTTCAATAAGCAATTAAATATGAAGGAAAATCTGAGAACAACGTGTTAAGCTAATTCTTATTTTCTGTTTTCTTTTTTTCAATTGGAGTATTATAGTCATACATAGCAGTTGGGTTCCCCTTTGACAAATATATACATGCATAAAACCAATTACCATTTTCTGTGTAGTTCTGACCTTTGCTGGCACAATAGTGTCCTTCAGCAAAGGGTCTGCACTTGTCTTTGGCCAGAAATAGTGCTGGGAAGGATGCCAGCGGAAACAGACTTCATCCTCAAGGATGATGCCGCAGAAGGGGAAGAGTCAGACACACATATAAATGGATGTGAGGCAACCTGCTGAGATCCACAGCAAAAGAAAAAAAAAACAAGTCTGAAAAAAGCTGTTGTGCACAGAGGGAGCCATCTCAGCCTGGAAAAGGTCGGGACATGGGACAAGGAGGAAAATGCTCCTTGAGAAATTTATGATCAGAGCCCTAAAAAGACAGCATTCACCAGGAGGAAACACTTTAGAAGGAAGAAGACAGCATTGTAGGGAAGGTCTCATGATTAAAGACTACAGCCAGAACCAAGAAGAGAAAGAACAGGGGGAGATGGGGCAGCAAGCTGGGGATAGAATAGCAGTGGCCTTGTATATCTTCCAGGGCTGTGCAAGTAGAAATACATGAATTACTGTCAGAAGAGGACAGTCTACAGCTTCATCAGCATTCCCTCAAAGTTCATACACGTTAACACACAGTTCTGCAGTTTGGGGATATGATTTTAAGGACAAAAAAACTGGAAGCACTTCCAATCCCTCTTTAAATTTTTGTTAAGTGTAAGAGCAATGCAAATTTAAGTAGCCATACTAATTTAACTTGGTGAAATAACGAAAAAAAATTCACTCTTGCCCAAGGATGCACTAGAAGACCTAACATGAGGAACTCACATGAGCTCCCTGGGACAACATCTCTATGAATGGGTCTAAACATGAAGAGCACTGTTAAAACCGCAGTTCATAAACCGTAATTCAAATGTGATATGAGGATGAATACTTTGGTATAGCAATGGAAAATGTTTATGCTGCCTATGGGCCAACTCCTGCATTTTATGTGTAGGTCACAACCTAGAACCAATGTCTGGGAGCCACAGGATGTCTCAGTGTTAAGGAAGAACCTTCAAACCAGCTAACCGTGGACTGGTACAGTTTGCCAGGTGAACTAAAATGTTCCCTGTTGCTATGGTTTGGATCTGGAATACACCTCAACGGCTCCTGTGTTGAAGATTTTGTCCCCCAAAAAGCACTGCTCAGAGGTGGCGTTTTTCAGGAAATGGCAGGATAATAATTGCTCTGACCTCATCAGGGGATCAATCCATTGGTGGATTCATGATCTGAATGGACTCCTGGGAGGTGATGGAAACTGTTGGAAGTGGGATCTAGCAGAAGGGAGTGGGTCCTTGAGGTTGTTCCCTTGAGGATTGTGTCCCCCTCCCTTACCCCCCACTTCTCTCTGCTCCCTGACTGCCATTAGCTGGGAAGCTATCTGCCACCATGATGTTCTGCCTCACCTTGGGCCCAAAGCTGGAGCCAGCTAATCATAGACAGAAGCCTCTAAAATTGTGAACCAAAAATAAAATTTTCTTCCTCTAAATTGTTTTTCTCAGTCATTTTGTCACAGCAATGAAAAATATTATCAATATAACCATGGAGACAAATGTTCAGGTTCAGACCTTAAGAACAAAAAATTAAGAGTTATAGTACGTGCATGTGCATATATACATTTATTCAACATGGTGGGGAAAAGATTAGTTAAAAAATATCAATAGGAACCTTCTATTATGTTTTTTGTTTTTTGTTTTGTTCTGCTTTGGAATTCCCTGACTACAATATCCAGTGTTTGGCTTACAAATATAACTAGTCCATATCAAGACCTCCATGTATAAAATAACTGCAGTTCTCTCACTCTCTCTCCCATTCCCTCCCTCCCTCCCTATACCTCTTCCTTATCCCTATTGCTCTCTCTCCCCCACTCAACTCTGTCCCCTCCATCCTATACTTAAAAGTATATCTGCAGGCTAAGGATGTGGCACACTGATAGAGTCCTTGAAGGAGCAAAAAATAAAAGGGAAAGAGGAAAGAAAATGGGAAAATTGCTTCTCCTTCAATATCTAAGCATATACAAAACTTTATCAAAATAGATCTTCATTGAAACAGGTGCGGAGAGAAAGCTGCATGACAGCTGGAGGGAAGACAGTGACACTGAGAGATGTTAATGTTTCTGCCTCCCCTAGGCACCCTCCTTGTACAAAATAATGTAATTTACTATGGTACATTGACACTAGAATGATTAATGAACTCTAATTTGTAAGGGTACATTAAAAATTAACATGAGACAGTTTGAACAAAGGTTGAATACTGGGGAGTTAATTATGATACTACTTAGCAAACAGCCTTACCATTTTAAAATAAAGAACTCTATTCTTAAATTATAAGAGCTTGAAAACACATTTCACATGCGAGACTGTAATACTTTCAAAACTTCCACCCTTTACTGAAATAAAAATAACAGGGTAATATTTTTATTCAGTAATTTAAAGAACATTCCTTACATAATTGAGTCTCCAATTAAGTATTCAGGTTAAATATTATGCACAGTTCTGAGGTCCATAGGAATATTCAAAGCAGAGTCAAGCGGTCAAATAATCAATGGTCCAAATGGAAGGAAGGGGGAAAGAGAAGACAGAGGAAAAGAAGAGACTTGTATTCACAATTCAGTACAATTCTAGACAGCCATTGGGACCTAGTTTAAGACTTTAACCATTCTATCGTAAAGAATCTTAGTTGGTATTTGGTTTCAAGAGGAGATGACAATGAATTTAATGTGACCTTACAGGCAACTTTCTTCTCTCAGCAAACCAAAAGGAGGAACTAACTTCTTCATTTACCTACATGTGCACACTAAATACATCTTAGATCTGCCTTTTTGCTCTCAATGCAGCCTACTTGAAATGTCAGAATTTCATGCTAAATTATGTATCTATGCTTTTGGGCTGGAGCGGTGGTTCAGCAATTACAGTGCTTGCCCAGCATGTGCAAATACATGAGTTCTAACCCCAGCACCACGTACACAATGACGTCTTGGGGCAACAGAAGCCACATGAAAAACTAAATAAAATTGTTTCTGTCTCTCTCTCTCTCTCACTCTTTTTTTAAGAGCGAGGGATAGTGAGAGAGAGAGAGAGAGAGAGAGAGAGAAACAATTTTTATTGAGTTTTTCACATGGCTTTCACTGCTCTGACACTTAGCTGTGTCCGTGGGTGCTGGGGTTTGAACCCATGTACACGCACATTCCAGGCAAGCGCCGTAACTGCTGAGCTACCGCTCCAGCCCCTATATTTATAATCTTAACACCTAAAATTGCCTTGTGTTCTTTATCCTGAATATTTATTCTCCAGGCAACCTGTACACGTTACACAGAATAATATTCCACTTTGATTTCCCCCCCAGCTTTTCAATGGACCATTTGGATTATCAAAGAACAGATGGTGAACAATGTAAGTGGCAAAAAAAGAATAACAGATGTAATGACCAGGGTAGATGAGCATCCACTGTTTGCTGTCTTACACTACAGGATCAAGGCTGCTTGTGGAGTGACAGACAACTCTGTTCTAACTCTTAGCATGCCATGAAACATGATATTACTCTAGTTCCTATTCACCAAGTGGAATATCCTGAAATCAAACATACTTAGATAGAGGTAGGGAAACATTAGGTGACTCTCCAACAGAGCTTGTGTGATCCTTACTTTGCTAGAGACAGAATACAAAACAGTACGCTCCTTCATGACACAGCTGGTGGAGGTCACCCATGCACTTGACCCTCCAGGATGTTCTAACTCTTAGGTGAGAGGGATTATTGCTATTTTGAGGTCAATCACTTTGGCCCCAATCCACTGTTTAAAAACTCAGGAACAAGAGAAACAGTATCTCTACCTTCCCCATCACTAAAACTGCAATCCAGGGCACTGTCTTTGTGTATTCCTCCACCTACTTACAACCCTACTTCAACCTATCCCCAGAGAGTGTAGAGTTTTTCTTCTCCAATGTTATAGCCTCACATCTCTCCCTGGGCAATGCACTTCAAAATGCAGAGCACGTGGGTTCTCACACACACACACACACACACACACACCCCGCAGCCAAGCAACCCAAACCCAAGGATATCTTTGTCACTAGCCCTTGTAAGAACTCCTGTCGACTAGAGCTGACCCATCGTCAGTATACGGGATTTTCCCAGTACATCATCTATCATTGCTCCTTCTTCCGTATCTTTTCCAGAAAGGTGCACACTTAACTGTGACACTCCCCTGCACACACTTGACTGTGACCCTTCTCTGCACCTCTGCAGATGCTGTTCCCCACACCTGGCAGCCCTCCCCACACAAACCCCCCCTGAGCTTTCAGGCTGACTCCTATGCAGCTTTCAAACCCCACTTTTATTAGTCACCCACCAGCAGCTTTGCCCTGTCCTAGCCCTGAAGCATTTCAAATAAACACCCACCCCAGGTTCCCTTTGATACAGGGGGAACTGAAATGCTTGCCTTACAAATACAAAATGTAGGTTTACAAAAGGTGCTTAAGTCTGCTTACTACGATCAGTCTCAGGGTTGCTGAGGTCAAAAGCAGAAGTCAGAGAGTTACCAGCTAGATAGTCTCCAAGGAAGAGAAGGAGCCCTACTCTATAGGAATCTACAGCACAAGACTCCAAAGCTGGGTATGAAAAAAAGTTATCAGAGTTTAGATTTACATGTACCTCCAAAAATGAAGTTTTGATAACATTCATGAAATAGATTGACACTGGTGCCCCCATGTGGTCCTATGTAATGTGCCTGGAGGGGAAGTTCCCTCATTTGAGGGTGAGGAGTGTGTTCTTGGATTCCCAAACCCTATAGCTGTGTGAAAATAAATCTACATTGTCTAAGCCCCCAACCAGACTATGACATTTTGCCATGGCAACCTGGGCTGACCAATGCGGGATAACAGAAGTACACTCCCCTCTCTACTTATTACTACATATTTCAGTTAGTGTCTCCCAGCTAGATGGATTCTTGGATTACTTTATCTAACTTCATCAAACTTACCCTCCCAAAATTAACAAGTGACTTCAGAATCATGTAATGAAACCTTATTGAAAATTATATTAACATTGCAATTAAAAGCAAATTTTTAAAAAACAGCAGAACTGACCCTTCCTTTCCTAAAGCTCTTCAAAACAATTTTATCAGGCTAAGCACTTGGAAAATTTAATCAAATTCAGCCAAAAGTATTCAAAATAATGAACATTATTAACACATGTACTTAAGAGAGAAGGACAGAGAGAGAGAAAGAGAATCAATTTTTACTGAGTTTTTCACATGGCTTTCATTGCTCTAACTCTTTAGTTGTGTACGTAGGTGCTGGGGTTTGAACCCATGTACTTGCACATGCTGGGCAAGCGCTGTAACTGCCAAGCCACTGCTCCAGCCCTTAACCACAATGTTTAACTGAGAATTTTGGTGACTACAATATTAAATCCTGAGATAATAACTAATGATGATCATATATCTACAGATATTTAAAATATACATATTAAATGTTCATACTAAAAAGTTATAGTGAGGGAATATATGATCCATAAAGTTTGAAGACCACTGATGTAGACAGAAAACTTAAATGATGACAGTGTAGGACCCCAAAATATGATACCCCTAAAAATATGTTTCTTTGGCACATTTAAAGATGGCTATACTGAGAGGATTAACTTCCAGGATTAACTCTGAGAGGCCCTTTTGCAAAAGAAATGTACACTGTAAAGGATATCTACATTGGTAAAGTAAACCAGCACAATGTATAAACAGGCTTGTCCATCTGACACCCACTTTTTGACTAGAAAGAACAGGTCAGGGGTCTGACAATTGGCTCAGACAGAAATGACCACAGGGGGTGCTAGAGCGCTGGCTCGGTGGTTATGGCACTTGCCTGGTGTGCGCAAGTACATGGGTTCAAACCCCAGCACCCATGTACACAACTAAGTGTCAGAGGAACGAAAGCCATGTGAAAAACTCAATAAAAATTGATTCTCTCTGTCTCTCTTTCTCACTGTCCTTCTCTCTTTAAAAAAAGAAAGAAAGAAAGAGAAAAAAGAAAGAACGAACGAACGAACCACAGGGGCAGTTACCTGGGAGACTTCAACTGCATCACAAGATCACAAGATGACCCTTCTAGGCCATGCACCCCCTCCCCTTTGTCTTCCATTGTGTGCATTGCCTGTCCTACTTCCAGGACCCCCAAACCCCTATCCCTTTGTTCAGCTATATATAAGTCTGGACTATCTGTGCCCCTCCCTTCAATCTTGTACTTTATGTATGGCCCCATGTTTCTGCCAGTGAATAAATCTGTTATGGGCTTTTTCCCCTGTGAATTTATTTGCTCTAAGTTTATTTCACAGACTAAAATCACCAAACTTTTGGCAGGGAAAAAGCGAAAGATCCATTCTCAGGCTGATGTCTTTTCTTAAGCAGACCTGAAAGGTGAAACCTATCAATACTTTCCAATAGCTTTTCAAGTGAGGGCATTTCTAACCAATACGAAAACACAGAATAATCCACAGAATGACCAACAGTATCCTAAACTCAACCTCAAATAATTTATAATTGCATCTAACATAAAATATTAAGAGTGGCTAAAAACCTCTGATATAAGTTTTTGAAGAGCTGGCTTTCATTTAAAAGAATGGGTCAGCATTTAAATGATCAAACCCAACCTCATGGATTTCTGGAAATTTCTTTGTAAAACATCCCCACATCCCAACAATGGCGGGACCTCTCCTTTTGTTCTAAGCATTGTCCCTCTCGAAAGGGTTGCTGATTGGCATTTCTGAGAAAGCGTTGCCTCTCTGTTGAGTGGCTCAGTCATAAGTGGTAGAACAAACACTTAGATGGTACTTTCTAGATGGTGACCCAGAAGCTCACAGGACTGAATGCTGAGCAGAAACAGAATTCTCTGCAAGTCACATTACTACCAACTCTTTCGCTTTCCATACAACTGGAGCAGTTGTCATCCAAACAGACTCTTTTGTTGTTGGTGGTGAGTTTAGGGAATATTCTCTGACACCAAGGATGGAATGCTCTCTAATCTTAGCACAACCACCATGTAAGGACCCTGGCGCTTTTCTCTTTGACCCTTCAAAATCATGTCTGTTCCAGTAAAACACCCAAATATTTATCAAAGAAAGATGAGAGCTAGCATTTTCCTACTTTCCCAGGTACTTGAGGTTAATTTTAAGAGGTTTTTTTGTTGTTGTTTCACCTTGAGAATGTCGTTTACTTACAGGAGAGCTTCAAAAATAGAACAGAGCTGCCATCTAGCTTTTTCACCGAGTTTCCCTGTACGGTAACATCTTACATCACAGGAAAATGATCAAAATTAAGAAAATACCACTTGGCACAGAGCTGCTCCAGCAACTGACTTTATTCAGAGCTCACCAGGGCTTTTCCACCAGTGTACTTTTTCTTTTATGGGATCCAATTCAGGGACTCATGTGGCACTGAGTTGTCATATCTCCTTAGTCTTCTCCATTTCTGGTTAAATCTTAACTTCTACCTCCTTAATTAATCCTTGATGTTTAATTCATTAAGAATCATAAATGCTCCCAAGTTCACAGAAAAAGAGTAAGTTCACAGTGGTGCTGGGGACATAACTCAGAACTTTGCACTTGCTTAGCATGTGCAAGGTCCTGGGTTCAATCCCCAGCACTGCCAAAAGAAAAAAGAAAAGAATTCCTAGGGAAAATAAGTTGTTGATCCAAATTCTCAAACCAAATGCCCTCATTTAATTTGTAACAATGGAAATGGTATTACAGCTTGTATCTAGAATGTTCCCAAAAAGGCCCATGTGTTGAAGACTTGGTCCCAAGCTGGAAAAGCTATTGAGAGGTGGTGGAAATCTAGGAGATGGGGTACAGTTGGAAGAAGTAGGTCACTGCAGACAAGCCTTTAAAAGTTGTATCTTGTCCCCAACCCTTTTTCCCCTCTCTCTTTGCTTCCAGGCCACATGAAGTGAGGAGCTTCTCTCTCATGTGATCCCTGTCTTGATGTTCTACTTCACCATGGTCTATAGTGATAAGGCCAAGCAACCATGGACTAAATCCTCTGAACCCATGAACCTCCCTTACATTCACTTCCTCAGGTATTTTGTCACCACAACGGAAAACTAACACAAATAGAGTTGTTTCTTTGGTCAGATTCAAACTGGGCTCCATTATCCACCTACACAAAGGTCAACTTGATTAAAAAAAAGTCACCATGAAAGTCTGTTCTCCTAGACATTTGCTGTTTCCTTAGAAACATCACATACAAAACTGGCCTAAGGGTGGCATGCTATTCTGTTTCTAAAAATACAGTTCAAGAATGCTAACACATTGAATGATCACCTGCAATATATAGTGCCACGGTTTCCCCAATTCCAATATTTTCATCTGCAGGCGGCCTCGGAAGCCTATCCAGTGGCATAAATCAGATAACACTTCTAATTACAAGACTCTTTTACGGCATTAATTGCTGCTGGTATGCATGAAGTAAGAACTCATGATATATGTAGCAAACATAGTACCTGGTTTGAAGATTAACCAAGCACAATGTAAAAATAGCACAGACAGAAGGGAAATCTTGAGGCTGTTTAAAGGCAGGTAGCTAAAATACTTTCAACATCAGCAATTGCTCTGGATGAGGAAAACTTTTATCTTTGCCAAAATGGACAAGGACAGCTGTTTCAAATCAGAGATAGGTAAATCTTTCTTTTAAGACAATGATCATTTTGAGAATCAAAAGTGATTCTTGCTAGGATCTTGGTATTGTTTCTTGTTAAATTATAAGAATCTTATGCACTGAGAACAGATCTCACCTAAATTCTGTAGCTTTAAAACATTTAGAAGACACTCCTTCATTGCTGGTGGGACTGCAAACTGGTACAGTCACTCTGCAAAGCAGTGTGGAGACTCCTCAAAAAATTAGGCCTGGAATCACTTTTTGACCTAGCTATCCCACTCCTGGGTTTCTTCCCCAAAGAGGTAGAATCAGCTTACTATAGAGACACAGCTTCATCAATGTTTATAGCAGCTCAATTTACTATAGCTAAATTATGGGACCAACCCAGATGCCCCTCACTTGATGAATGGATCCAAAAACTGTGGTACATATATACAATGGAATACTACTTGGCTATTAGAGAAAACAATATTATGGCATTTGCAGCAAAATGGATGGAGATGGAAAAAATTTTGCTAAGTGAAGTATCCCAAACTCAGAGGTTCAAGGGCCGAATGTTTTCTCTCATTTGTGGAAGCTATAATTTAGGCAGAAACAATATGTTAGATGGCTAAGCTAACAATTACCTCAACATGTATGAATTTTTACATGATCATGGGGAACTGTGCTTAGGTTCCTGGGGGACATAGGGAGGGGGGAAGGGAATAAGAAGGACATTAAGGTGACCAGAGGGAGGTAGTATGGGTGAATCTAATCTGAGGGGAACCTCCGACTTCCACGAGAAGTCGAATTAACTTGTGGCTCAAGTAAAGTGAAGCATGGAACCATGGGGAACCCAAAGGGGGGAAACCATGATCTGGCACCAATATTGGCTTGTTCTGTCATTACACTTTTGTTCTTGATTGTTTGATGATGAACCCCTCATAGTTATAAGACCATGTTTATCAAATAAAAATTAAAAAAATTAAAAATTAAAAAATTTTAAAAAGATATAAAAAAAGAAGAAGAGATACCTTCATCTTTAAAGTACCCAGACATTGGATCTAGTACCATATACACCTGTCTCCCGCTAATCATGTACAAACTGGCTAGTGAAGATTATTTTGTTCTCTCCATTCTTTAAGCCAAAGTATCCTCTCAGATATTAGGATATCAGCATAAAATTGAGTATTCCGTAACTAAAATGCTTGGGATAAGAAGTGCTTCCAATCTTATTTGTTTTTGTTTTGTTTTTGTTTTTGGACTTTGGAATAACTCCATACATACAATAAAACATCCTAGGGAGAGGATCCCAGTCTAAACATAGAATTCTCTTATTCATACATACCTACACATAGCCTAAAGGTAGTTTTATACAATATTTTCAGTGTGCATGACTACAACACATCACAGGCAGTTAAGTGTGGAGTTTTGATCTGTGGCATCATGTGGGACTCAAAAAGCCCCGGATTTGGGGATGGTTAACCTGTACAAACTTAATAAACAGTGCTTAAATTCCCTTTTCTGTAAAGGTAATATCCTATTTTCAACTTACCTTGGAAAAGTCAATAAAATATTTATATAAAGCAATTTTCCTTTAAGACAAACAACCTCAAGAAATGTAGTAACTTAACAAAGCTCAAGTTATTGCTTTAATGAAGTACTTTTTTTGCTAGCTAAAACACCCACCTGAAATGCATGAGTCATTCAAAACTGAATATCTATAAACATTTCTAACTTGCTTTGAAGATTTCATTTCAAAATTGGAAGAAAACTCCTTATAGCTTTGAAATTCACTATTTCAAATGACATGCTGATAATCTCATAGAAAGATTACCTATGCCTGATCATATTGAAATAAATATTGTTCATTCTTTTGATTGGTAAACTTTCAAGTATTTTTGGTGGGGGGGAAACATTTGAACTTTAAATAGCTTTAAAAATTTTAGATATACATAATTAAATATTTGCCCACCAGGTTCCTCTACATAGCAAACTTTTATAAGCATTTAATATTTGACTTAAAACAGATGAAAGGATGTGAAGCCATTCATATGAAATGTCCAGTACAGGGAAATTTATAGGTATATAAGATTAGTGGTTGCCTGGGTCTGAGGAGAAGGACAGTAGGACAGGAGGATAAAGGTTAAGGGGTTCTTCTAAATTGGTGAAAATATTCTAAAATTGTGGCAATAGTTGTACAACTCTGTGAATATACTAAAAATCAATGACTTATAACTTTAGATGATGGAATTGCACACTTAATCATTTTAAAGGAGTCTGTAAACTTCACAAAAAATGGACCTTGTTAGGGGGACATATATACCATCTTACATATGTATATGAACATTGAAATAACCCACCAATGTTTGTTTCTAGTGGGTGAAGCAAGTTATTGCCCTCATAGGTAAAGCCATACAGAATTAAGGCCTAAAAAACAAAAAAAAAAAACTAATTCATAATTCTCCACTGTTATGGTAGTGCAAAGTCACTGTCTTCAACAATGGAAAACCAAACGCATGTAGCACAGGCTTAAGAACAAGCACTGGTGTTATTCTCAATGTAAGAACAAGATCAAGGGACTGGAGTGGTGGTTCAGTGGTTATGGCATTTGCCTGGCATTCGCAAGGATGCGGGTTCAAACCCTAGCACCACATACATGATGAAGTGTCAGAGCAATGAAAGCCACGTGAAAAACTAAATAAAAACTGATTCTCTCTTTCTCTCTCTGTGTGTCCCCCTCTCTCTTAAAAAAAAAATCAAGGTTTGGAGAGGGATCCATGTATAGGGTACAACTCTCCCAGAAATTCAAGAAATTGCTCAGAATTTGGAGTTTCCATGGAGCACGTCCCCACAGGGGTGACAAGGCTGGTCTCTGATCAATCCCAGAAGAGACCTGCTCACTTTTGCTTTCTCAGGCTTTCCCCATGCCCAGCCTCTTTGCTGAATCACACCAGTTTAATGTTAACCCTGGACCACACTATCCCTGCCCTGAAGTGTACCATGTCACCCCCTAGCTTACCTTCCCCATGCCTAAGAGCAACCTCCCTCCCCCAGCATCAAACTCGGAGCCCCATCCCTATCTAGAAGTCAAAGCCCCCGTTTCCCACAGAGGCAAGCACAAAGAAGCTGCCAAGATTACAAGGTTCCATGCCAGAAAGAACTTGGGGTGGGGGAAGTAAGTAAGAGAACTCTGCTCTAGAGAGCATTCCTGAGGTGTACAATCAGACATCCCTGATCCAGTAGACTATTGTGAGCCTCAGCTATATGATGTGGTCCCTTTTCAAAAACCTCAGTGTAGAAACAAACATGTCTAGGGGTGGTGCAACTCAGCGGTAGAGCATGTGTGTAGGATGCATGAGGCCATGGGTTCAATCCACAGCACTGCAAAAAAATATATAATATATATGTGTGTGTGTGTGCGTGTATGTGTTGTATATAATATATATACACTATATGTACTACGTATGTACTATACATACACTATATATACTATATATACACTACATATACTATATATATGCACTTTATTTATACTATATAGACACCATATTTATTATATATATTATATATATAATATAGAGAAACAAGCTAGATGAACCTTTTATGATCCTGTCTCTAAGAAAAAAAAAATTTAACCTTTTCTCATGAAAAACATGTTAAAAATAAATCTTTTATCAATTCCCCTTTATAAAAATATTCCCTTAAATAGCTTTATTGACTTTTAGCAAAGATTCATGGCCAAGATAAAAAGCATCTTTATTTTTAAAAATCAATATTTTTTTTAAAAAAAAACTTGATTTCAGCATCATTGAAGTGCTGAAACATCATGGCCCAGTGTTTTGTAAAATCCTTAAACTCTCATGCTAAGAAACTTTGTAATTAATTCCTAATGAACTACAAGTCACTGACAACCATCAGTGATTCCTACTTACACACACAGTAGAGATGAATCAAGTATTCAAAGGCCATTTTATAGAATCTTAAAGGTCACATTTTAATTTCTTAGCCACCTTCCAGTGCATTTGGAAATTTATGCTCACAGGATAAGCCATGAACTCAGAAATCATATGAATTATCATATTTAACATAATATATTTCAACAAATTCAATTATAGACTTATAAGGTTTTAAATAGAATTGTTGATACCTGTTCACTTTGTTTCTAGCCAACCCATTATATACTCCCGTACTTCTCTACCACCTTAAAAAAAAGCACAAATGAAATTGTACAATAGGTAGCCACTTGGAATCTGACTAATAATAAAATCATTCTCAAAAGTCAGCTTTCAGTCTTTGATACCGATCAGGTATTGAGAATCCATTGCCAAAGCTCTTAGAAATCCTCATCTCCAATGGAAACTAGGAAATTTAGACCAAAACCAAGACTCATAATTTATTCTTCCAACTTTAAGCATGCACAGACACCAAAATAAAAGGATTTAATTGGAACTAAGTAAAATATTTTTTGAAAACATACTATAAAGTTTGAAAACTGATTCTTTAATTCATATCCTTACACAGTATTTATCTTTTTAAAAATTAATCTTTGCCTTTATAAAAGCAATCCAATAAACACAAGAGAAGGTGTGAAACAGTGCAACTCTATTGGCAATGCTGGATTCCAGATGATTTTTAAGGATATTCAGTTATGTAACCATCATCTCCAAATGAAAGTCCATGCCCATTAATAACATTCCCCGTTTCTTCCAATCTCTTCCTCTACCTGTCCTAGGAAACACTAACCTAACACTTTGTGTCTATAGATTTGTTCAGACAATATGAGGCTTATATAACTGGCTTCTTTCACTTATCATGTTTCCAAAGTATACCCATGGAGTGGTAGGTATATTTTACAGAGTTTACCCATGGAATAGTAGGTATATTTTACTCCTTTTGATAGACACATAATATTTCATTGTATGGATATACCACACTTATATATTTGTTCATCAATTGATGGACATTTAATTTGCGTTCACTTTTTGACCATTATAAATAATTCTGCTATGACATTTGCATATAAGTTTTTATGTGGACATGTTTTCATGTCCCTTGGTTACTTGTCCCTAGGAGCAGAATGGCTGGATCATATGGCAACTTCACATGGAATTTTTTGAAGATCTGCCGAACTATTCTCTGAAGCAACTGAACCATTTTTCATTCCATCAGCAATGTATGAGGGTTCCAATTTCTCTACAGCCTTTCCAATGTTTATCTGTCTTTTTGGTTAGAGTCAACGTAGTTTGTGTTCTCTATCTTAAAACAAACCCTCACATTCTAAAATGAGAACTCAGCTAATCTTCCAAATTTCATTTTTTAAGTACAAAAATATGTTCAATGGTCATTCTTAAAACCCAAAACAAGTCTGGCACAACCTAATACTTCCTTAGTAGATGCAGTCCTCACCTCCCATAATACGCACCATTATTCTATCCCGAAATCCTATCAAGCTACAACGGTCCAATAGCCAGACCTTTCTAAGTGAAGGTACCAGGCTAAGCAACCTGTACGAACACTGCCACACCAGTGGAATACTTAAACATACAACAATGACAAAGTTTGAGCCAAAAGTTTCAAGAAAGAACACTGGACTGGAATTCAGGTTTGTCAATAATCTACGTGTACTCTGATCAATCACTAAATGTCTCTATGCCTGAGCATGGTGGTCTGAGAAGCTCACAGAACTCCATCCTCTTGAAGTCACTCCAAGACCAAAAGCTATGTGAGCCTGAAAGTTTAATGAAATTTGAAAACGTACTAACACACATGCACACACACAAAAAAAAGCATCTTTGCACAGACGGAAGAATCTGCTTACTAGTCACACTGACAGGTTCAGTTTCCAGTTTTGCCATTTAGTAGCTACATGACCATAGGCTCAGTTTCCTGATCTGAAGGTAATAATGCCTGTTTCATGAGGTGATAGAGATTCATTAAGCTAGTATGGCTAAGGCACCGTGACATAACAGTAGGCAAAAACCAGGCACTGAAATGTTACCCTCAGTCCATCTGTCTGCTAACTCTGAGCAAAGTTTCCCAGCAAACTGACCTCTTAACAAAGACCCATGAGTCTTTGTGATCTGTGGAATTGTGTTATGAAGCATTTCCCCACATTAAGGTCTGCAAACTGCTCAGGAGGACCACCAATCAGGTTAGAACCTCATTATGGGGGATTCTTGAAAGGCAGCCCAGATATGAAAAGAGAAGACTCCACTTCTGTCAGTGGCATTAGAATAAAACTTCCTCAGGAGCCACAAAAAGGCTGGACACAGCACAGATACAAAGAGAGGAAAGCAGAGGCTGTATTCCCATGACCCCACCGACCCCCTCGGATCCACCGAATGGACTGGACTCTGGGTAGGTGGAGGGAACTGGGGTGCAAGGCGCTGGAGGAAGCAGATGGGGTGAAGTCCAGCTGGGTGATGGAAAAGCTACCAACGGGGAGGCGAGCCCTTTCCCAACTAGGGCTCCACTGCCTTGGGCGTCTCTCGGGTCGCCTTCTCCTACCTGATCTGGTTGTCGCAGAATTTGTTGAGATGCGCTTGGTTGAGGTAAATGGTGCGGGCCGGTGCCTCCAGCTGATCTCCAACAGACGTGGCCCGGGACATCTCATCCTCTGCCTTCTTGTAGCCCGCAGAAGAACGAACGGGTCCTGCAGAGACGAGGAGGGAGACAGAAAACAAAACACAAAGAAGTCAGCCTGCAGGAGGGAGGCGGCGAGCACCGGCTGCGGGAGGACCGGAGGGGACCAGCCGGCAAAGGATGCTGTGGCGAGGCCGGGGCCGCCTATGTACCTTGGCTCCCGGTAGAGACGACGCCGCCGCGGCCACTGCGGCAGGCTCCGCCCCGCCCCGCCCCTGCCCCCGCCTCACCCCCGGGGCTTGCGGAGCCAGACTCGCAGCTGGCCTCCCTCGGCTGCAGCCGAGACTCCCGCGCTCCCTCGGGGCCGCCTGGGGTGCGCCTGGGGCTGAGCTGCGAGCAGCGAGCAGCGCAGGGCACCGACAGCGTGCGCGTCTGTGCGCGGGATCGTGGGGGCACGCCTCTCCGGTTGCGACGCGGATAGCGAGGACAATGGGGACCGAGGATCGGGTGGTAAAACGCCAGAGGATGCCCTAGCTGAGGGCCGGGCCACCTGCAGCCCCAGGGATTGCGCCTTCGAACTGGGTTTTCTGGGCTCCTTAGCTGGCTCTTAGGTACAGAGAGGCAAAGGGCAGTGGGAAGATGTCCCTGCAGGCTGTCACCGCGGAAGGGGAGAGCGAAAGCACACCTTTGAGCTCTAAAACGAAAGTCCCGCTCGGCGCTCGAGGGACTTACTCCCAGGACTATCTATGATCAGGAAAGGAGCTGCTGCTTTCCCTATGGATGTGCCTGGTCACCTGAGCGCAGGAGCTTTACCAACCCCAGCTGTGGTCTGCAGCCTGAGCTTTCGTTTCATTGCTTAAGTTACTGTTTCTCTGGTTACCACACGAACCAGCCGGACTCCCTAAGCTTTTTATTTCAGTCCTCTAGCTGAGTCTCCCTGAGTGCGCTAAACTATGCTCTAACCTTCCCTTGAGCATGGAGAAGGATGTCCCCGTTCCTAAAACTGCGACACACACATAGACAATCATTATCACTTCAACTACAAAGCAGTATCCCTCATGGGAAAGGGTTAAGAGAATTAACCTTTGGAGAGAAGTGCCTGAGATAAAGGGTCATGGAAAAATAAACACCCTACAGAGACTTACATTGTTTCCTTTAAATATATGTTTCCTGTAATACCTGTCATCTTTCCTATCACAGAAAAGCATATTGTATATCATTTTAAAAATTCACATCTTATGGGAGTAAACCTTCACTTCCCACCTACAAAGAATGCTGTTCATTGTCATGGAGAGGATCTGAAAGATAGTTTTGACAAAATCAACTTTATAAAGTGAGGATAAGGATTGTAATCCTTAAAATGGGGACACAACCAAAACATGAAGCCAGTTCTTCAGAGCTAACATTCTATACTGAATACTAAGTACGGCTTAAGTCTGAAGGTAGCTAAGGCACCCATCAGGTATGCTGGCTTTGGGGCTCACAGTGGAGTCCCTGGTCACAGGTCAGGAACACTCCAGTTTTGTTTCTGGCTCCTAGCATGGTCCACAGCCTCCTGGCTATTTCTCAGTGAGGAACTAGTCCCTTCACCTCCTTCCCTCCCACATCCTGCTGTCTGGGGTCCCTTCTGGAGCCAATGGACATGGCTGAGACCTCTCCTTACTATCAACAAGGGATCGCAGAGAGCATGAGTCCTCACATCAAAACTGGCTGCCCCAGTTTTGACTCTTGGCTCCTGGACTTCAATCAGGGAAGGCTGAGGTTTGTATAGGGGATTTGGCTTTGTTTTGGTTGGTTTTTTTGTTTAGCTTAGTTTTGTTTTGTTCATGTTTTTTGCTTCTGAGGACGGAACCCAGGGCCTCACACAAGCTGGGCAAGTGCTCTACCACTTAACTACACTCCCAGCCCAGGTAAGATTTTAAAGTATTCGTTGATTTAAGACAGATGAAGAATATTTTTTTGCAACTAGCCCATGTGAAAGTACTGCTTTTCTCTCTGCAACTTACCCTGTTTTGTTTTCCTCCACAGCATTTATCACCATTACCTGACATTATTTATTTATGGTGTCTTCCCATACCCAAGAGCATATGTTCCAGGACATCAGGGGCATGCTTTGTTCAGTGCAGAGACCTCAGCACCCACAACAACGTCTGGCACATAACAGACATTCATATTTGCTGGTGGAATAAATCATTTTTACCCAAGTTGTATAAAGGGTGCCTTTGAATTCCCCAGGCAGAAGTGCAGTGACATGCACAGATACCCACACAAGTCTGAACCAAAATAGTTCATTGCCTGGATTGCATTCACTCAGTGGCTCTCAGCTCCAGAGCGCATCAGTAGCGTCAGAGGAGCTCTCACAGTTCCCCACCTTCCTTGCAGATTCTGCCTGTTCTTGTTTTTTAATCTCTGTGATATTAATGGGCAGCCTCAGTTGAGAATCACTTGTCAGATGTTGCTCAGGTCACAAAAACAAGAGATCTGGCTCTTGCCATCCAATGATAGCTAGTTTAAGGCACACAGTTTATAATCATGATTGGCTGTTTGCCATTGAGTGACAGTTTATTGCCAAGTGACTGAGAATGGGTAGCAGGTGCTAACGGGGATCAGAGGTCATCAACCACTTTGTGCTTGGGATGGAGAGGTGGCTGGCCAATTGTGGACAGATATGAGCCTTACAGGATGGATAACATTTGTATTAGGAAAGAGGAAGGCATTGTAGGTAAGGGCAAAGAGAGCCTAAGCGAATTTTGTCAAATAGACAAAAGTATATCAGGAACCAATTTTTTTAAGTTTTTTTTTTTTTAAAGAGAAAGGGACAGTGAGAGAGACAGAGAAAGAGAGAAACAACTTTATTTAGTTATTCACATGGCCTTAGTTGCTCCAACACTTAGTTGTGTTCGTGGTGCTGTGGTTTGAACCCAGGTCCTTGTGTTTGCCAGGCAAGCGCTGAAACTGCTGAGCCACCGCTCCAGCCCCATCAGGGGCCAATTGGGAAAAAAAAATCAGTATTGAGGATCCAAATTGGGAAAGAGTACAAAAGAAGTACATTATGACTAAGGTTTTAAATTCAGATTCATGAGACAAATACTGAGTAAATGCATTTTGCAAATACCACCAGGCAAAATGAGAGTATGTGCTTACATCTCCCCCATATAAATAGGCGTAGTGTCAGCAGACAGTGGGAGTTCCATAAATACCTGTTAGTTGAGAAATAAGCCACCATGAAGGGAAAGAAGTAAGAGAACAAGAGTAGACAAATAGATAAGCAGTAGTTTTGCCCCCTGCAGGCTGATGTGCTGGTCAGATTTCTGCTGTAACACAATACCTGAGACACATCAATTTAACAGAAGAAAGATTTATTTTGGCTTACAGTTCCAGAGGTCCATGGTCACTGGGCTCCACTGTTTCTGCCGTGCTGAGGGAGATCATGGCAGGGAGCATGTGGTGGAGGAAACTGCTCTCCTCATAGCAGACCGGAAACAAAGAGGAAGAGAAGGGGTGGGGGCCAAAATTCCCTACAAGGGCATGCTCCTACTGACTCACTTCCTCCAACCAGACCCTACCTCCTGAAGCTTCCACCACCTCCCCACAGGCCCAAGTCTCATGTGTGAGACTGCAAGAATGTTCAGAGGTTAAAAGATTAGATTACAAAAGGTGTGGCCTAATTGAGGGGTTAGTCCTCCCGTGTAGATTAACTGGGTGGGAACTGTAGGCAGGTAGGGTGTAGCTAGAAGAGGTATGCCATTCTGCTTCCTGGTGCCATGTGCTGGGCCACTTTCCTCCACCATGCCCTTCCTCTGTGATGTTCTGCCTCATCTAGGGCCCAGAGCAATGGAGTCAGCCATATAGGGATTGAGGCCTCTGAAACTATGACCCCCCAAATAAACTTTTCCTCCTCTACAGTGTTTTTGTCATAGCAAAGCCTTCTGGACATGAGCTTTTAGGGGACATTTAAGATCCAAACCGTAATAGTAGAAATGCAGACAAGATAGTTGATGGCCAAGGCCATAAAAGGCAGGGGTTTTTGCCTTGCTCACAGATATATCACTAGCACCTTGAATAATGACTAGAATGCCATAGGCAGGCTGTAAGTAGATGTGATGTCAAATGAATAAATAAAAGCTTACATAGTTGGAGACTTTTGAAAGTACCTACCCAGCCACTGGCCCAATGAATTCTCCCTTGTCTGGTTACTGAACTCTTCCCTTCCCACCTAAAAGCCGGGAAACCAAGCAGCCCAGTCTACACTATACAATCCTATCTGCTCATCACAGCTGTTTGGACCAGTAATGGTGACTTGATCCAAGTTGTGTCACTAAGAATCTCTCTTCTGGGAACTAATGAGGACCATCTCTGCATGCATCTGACCTATTAACATACACTCTCCAGGTCTCTGGAGGACCATCTTCCTCTCACTGAGTGGATCAGGAAGCAGAGAAAAAAATTTCTCTTGAAATAAAGATGAAGCAGCTATACAAGTCTGTACAGTTTCAACAGATTTTTGGATTCAGGGCCCAGTCCCCTCCTTAATTCCAGTAGTTTTGGGGTCTTTGATTTACATGAACCACCCCTTCATCATTCTTTAAATCACTCATAATCAATTATTCCTGCTAACACAACAAGGGAGCACACAGAGAACCTATTTTGCCCTGTAAGATTGAAGAGGAAATAAGGTTATAAAGAGGAGAGACAAAATGATCTTCACTTAGAGATCACACTGGGGCACCAAGGTTTTAGATGCCTCTGGCACAGTTGCCATTAGATGCCACAACCCAGACCCAGAGAGGCTGGATCCCACAGAGGAAAGTCTCCATGGCAACATCAGTGCTGGTGTGTTAGGATGAAACCTAGACGTGGCTGAAAGGTGAATAGCTAAAGAAATGGGCATGCCTGTTCTCCTCTTGCATTCAGTGTTTCTGTCATGGTTGGAGAAAGAGCAGAATTTTATGAAAGAGAGAGATATAGTAGAGAAAGCCCACCATGAGGCCAAGAATAAGAGAATGCACAAAGGAGCAGAGGAGAGCTGAACAGATGTAGTAGATACCCTAGTGATCCTCCTGTTGCACGAGGGTTTTAAGGACAGGATCACCCACCTCACTGCTCAGGAACCATCATCAACTCCCACCTCCTCCAGCTTGAGCTCGCTGGTTAGCCTCTGTGTTCTTCTCATTATAGTAGTGGTATTCTCATTTTACTGACTAATGCTAATCCTCCAGCATTCCATTCCTATGCAATGTGGGACTGGCAATATGGGTATGGAACAGACTGGTTAGGAAGCAAGAACAATGACAGAATTCTCAGCAGCAGGTAAGGAGGTAGAAATGAGGCATCACCCTTATTTCTAAACTAAGGGAATTATAAAAACTAAGGAAGTAATTTTTGGAAATGAAAAATCCTAACAGGTTTTTGAAACCCATTCCTATCTAATAAATAATAATATTACACATCCTGTATCTGCTTATTCTTTGTTATTAAAAAATTTATATAATACACATAAATAAGTATTAGCATAATAAACTCAGTAGGTTCTGGGAGTTAAGAACTTTAAATAAGAAATTGTTAAACAGAAATTGGAAGTTAACATAAGGCACATTACTATGAAGTATTTCATTGCCGTAACCAATATAGAAATGAAGCACTTCACCAGGATCTACAGTATTTTTTCCTTAACTCTACTCATCATGTTCACTCTCCAAAAAGATGCTCCAAAACCTATCTAGTCCATTTTCCTGGCAAGATATTTTACTGAAAGCAGAGTTTCTCGGGAAAGAAATAACCTCATCTTCCTAAGTCAGACAGACTGTCTTAAAAAGTATATAACTCGGGGCTGGAGCGGTGGCTTGGTGGTTACAGCGCTTGCCTAGCATGCGCAAGTACACGGGTTCAAACCCCAGCAATCCACATACGCAGCTAAGTGTCAAAGCAATGAAAGCCATGTGAAAAACTTAATAAAAAAACTGATTCTCTCTGTCTCTCTCTCTCTCTCTCTCTCTCTCTCACTGTCCTCTCTTAAAAAAAAAAAGTATATAACTAATTATATGCTCCATAAGCAGTGGAAAGAGAAGTAGAGGTAGAATCAGACCTGGCTTGGATATTGTTGTCTAATAAAGAAATTCTCTGATCTTTGACATGGGATCCTGAGAGGAAGCCTCTAATATTAGCCCTTGAAACTTCTGGAGTGACAGGAGCATCTTTGACATTCATGGTAAAGCATCATGGTCCACACCTGGATTTATGCTGCAAAATTGACTTATGGTGCATCCACAGCTACCTTTAGAAGGGCTCTGACATTGCCAGAAAGACCAGCCATGTGAATGGAGTATCAGGTCTTTAAATCAGGTGAACCAGCTCAACCTCCAGGGCAGCTAAAGATTGAGTTCAAGTATGAGGTCAACGATCCCATTAATGATGCCAACATAGTAAAATCAGAAAAAAAAACTCTGGACCTCAAAGCTCAGGGTAGCTACCCAGGTTGATGATTCACCTTGGTGCTGAGAAGATGGCATCTCCTGAGGTCACAGAATCTCCATGTTTGAGACCTTGTCAGACCTTGATGAATGTGTCTTTTCGTTTGGCTGGTCCTGATTAATCCTTTAGAATAAAACTCATAATAAGCATAGCATCCTCCTGAACCCTCTGAAGGGGTAGCAAAAACCCATAATTTTTATCCAGTTGGTCAGAAGTGTAGGTGGTCTGGCAACCCCTCAGCTTGTGTCTCAGGTATGAAGGGAAGAATGCAGTCTTTTGGAGGATTATGTCCTCATCCTATGAAATTGTCCTGACTCTGGCCAGTTAAGTGTTAGAATTGCATGGCAAACATTACTCTCAACTCATGAATGACAGAATCAAAAGGGAAATCTTACTCACAATCACAGAACTAATTGGTTCATAGGAAAGAATTAGAAGCCAGATCTGCAGAAACTTGGACCTAATTCTTCCACTTGATCAGGCTTCTGAGCTTAGATATGAGACTTAGTTTCTTCTTCCACAAAATAGGTGTGATTATTAAAATCAAGTGCTGACACTTCTTTTTGAGCTACTAAAGATTTTAGATGGTGATATGCATATGGCTTCTGGCTCATATTCTTCTCCTTCTCCTTCTTCATTCTTTTCTCTTCCTCTAAATCATCCTCCTTCTTTCTTTTTTTCCTAGTTTATTTATTTATTTTTATTAGATGAATATGGAGTTACAATTGAGGGTAATCATTATCAAACAATCAAGAATAAATGAATATTTACATAGTTAGCCAAGGCTGATGCCATGTCATGGATGCCCACCTTGGATTCCCCATGATTCTATAATTCCCCCAGAAGAACCCCTGAGTTAAATGGATATCTCATGGAGGTCAGAGATCCTCTTATGAGATGCTTCCCCTGTATTCCCTCCCTCCAGTCTCCTAGATATCCTTCCTAATCCCTCCCCCAACCCTGCCCCTCTCCCTACACCTCCAGGTATCCTAGGCAATGATCCCCCTGTTTGAGTAAAAATTCATACATACTGAGGTTATTATTACCTTAGCCATCTAACATATTATTTCCAGATGTATTCTAGCTTCCACAAATGAAAGAAATCATTCAGCCCTTGAGTCTCTAAGATTGGGATATTTCACTTAGCATAATTTTTTCCATCTCCATCCATTTGGCTGCAAAAGTCATAATATTGTTTTCTCTAATGGCTAAGTAGCATTCCATTGTACATATGTACCAAAGTTTTTGTATCCACTCGACAAGTGAGGTGCATCTGGGTTGTTTCCATAGTTTAGCTATAGTATATTGAGCTGCTATAAACATTGGTGAAGCCGTATCTCTATAGTATTCTAACTCTTTTGGGAAAATACCCACAAGTGAGATAGCTGGTGATAAAGTGCTTCTAGCCCTAATTTTTGGAGGTGTCTCCATGCTGCTTTCCAGAGTGGCTGAACCAGTTTGCAGCCCCATCAGCAATGTGACAGTGTTCCTCTTTTCCCACAGCCCCTCCAGCATCTGTTGTTGTTCGTATTCTTCATTTTTGCCACTCTAACAGGAGTGAGGTGAAATCATATTGAATTTTTTATTTGCTTTTCTCTTATTGCTAATGATGTAGAGCATTTTCTCATATATTTATGGGCTTTCTGAACTCCTCCTTCTTTCTTAACACAAATGTCTCTAAAAATGTAAAAAATAGGAACTGGAGCACTTGCTCAGTGGTTAGAGCACTTGCCTTCAAGTGCTAAGGACCTGAGCACTACGTACACACTAAGTGTCTGGGAAACAAAGGCCAGATGAAAAAATAAATAAAATTGACTCTATCTCACTCTCTTCCTTTCTCTTTAAAAATAAATATAACCTCTCAGTTGCCACTGGTTTTGGGGGCAAGTTGAAGAGGCTGCCTCCAGTGGAGATAGTCATGCATTTGTGTTCCCGAGGTTCTTCCCTTCACTGCCTGGACTGTACCACCCCCAGGTCTTTGCTGCCATTCTCTCCTCTTTTCCAGGGTGTGCAGTGAGGACCTCTGGCTCACCCACTGTGGCCACCCAGGCTGCTGCACAGCGCTCCAGGTGGTGGTGGTGGTGGATTATTTCCCCTGGAGCAGCGAGGACAGCTGCAGGATTCAGAAGCCAAAATGTTGGTGAGGTCTTAAGGGAAGACCATCTTTGTACTCTGATCAAGTATTTCCCTTAGGCCTGAACACAGAGTCTGGAGTGGCCCATTTTGAGCAAAAAAGATTTGGCAAAGTCACAGCATCCAATAGGCCCTGCCAGCTGGGTGATTTATGGCAAAACTAAAAGACTAATGACATTAAACACCAGATTAGTGGGTATTTGAAGCCCAGATTGGAACTTAACATTTTTAGAGACACTACTATCTGAAGAAATAGACACGCTTCAAAACGGGTACTGGTGTGCTGTCATAATATATTGTGAGAGCTCTCTCAAAGAAACCCATCACAACGAAGCAAAGCCATAAGAAGCTCCAATTACTCCACCAAGAGTAACAAGCTTGAAGTACAAGACAAGCTCTCTGACTCAGAAAATGAGGAAAAGGGGAAATAACTCTCCTCCTTAACCCCACAGCTTGCCACCCAAGGACCCCATAGCTGGAGTCCTACATGAAAACCAAAGACATTGTATCAGCATTATGATTAGTAATTCAATCAAAGAGTGAGAGATGAAATAAGGAAAGAGATCAGAGAATAATTTCAAGAGATGAGAGACAACTTCTACAGGGAAATAAGGGAACAATTCCATGAGATGAAAGATCAGCTATACAAAGAAATAGACATTCTGAAAAGAGATGTAGCAGAGCTATCAGGATTGAAAAAACACAATTAATCAATTCAAATCTTCACTGGAAGATACCAACACCAGAGTAGATTCCACTGAAAATAAAACTTCAGCTCTTGAAGAACAAGTTATCGGACAATAAGGATAGGCTGAACAATGTATAATTCAAAGAAGATAAACAGCTTATATTACATAATCAGAACTTCCAAGTAATATTTGATGAGATGAGGCGTAATAATCTGAGAATCATTGGCCTGGAGGAAAACTCCAAACAGCAAATAAGAGGCTTCAAGAACCTTTTAGGTGAAATCATAAGTGAGAACTTCCCTCATTTTACTATTGATCCGGAATATCACATCCAAGATGCTTATAGAACACCAAATAGACCTAATCAATTGAGAAACTCACCAAGACATATCATATACAAAATGAACAACAGAGAAATTAAAGAGAGAATTCTAAAAGCAGCTAGAGAAAAGCCCCAAATCACATTCAGAGGCAAACCAATTCAGATCACTATGGATTTTTCAGAGCAAACAATGAAGTCCAGAAGAGCTTGGAACAGTATCTTTCAAGTGTTGGAAAATAACAACTTCCACCCAAAGATAATATACCCTGCAAAACTCAGCTTCAAATGTGATGAGGAAATTAAATACTTCAACGATAAACTC